>CAKNYM010045341.1:0-12931 GCA_932195095.1 Andricus curvator
AAGAAGAAGAAGAAGAAGAAGAAGAAGAAGAAGAAGAAGAAGAAGAAAAAGCTCTGCCACGAGAAACACGAGGACTAATGTCGCTGTTCCGAAAAAGGTCGAATTGTGAACTCAATTCTGCAACAAGAAACAGAGTATTACATTTTTCTTCATGTAATCTTTTATATAATATTATTATTAAACTCAATTCATGTCTATTTACACACTTATTACATACACGTTAAAGTAAATGCAATTAAAATTTGGATTGCATTGCATGAAAATAAAAAATTGTTTCGAAAATAAGTCTATAATCCTAAAGAAAGGTTAAGATATATAAGAATTCATTCCAAACAAATCGGAATGAGCTGACAAAAAGAATGACCTCATTTTTAAGACATCAAAATCCTTCGGGGTCGCCTAGTCCGGTCTTGGGCTGCACATTTTGTCGGCCTGTGTTATTATCCAAATGATTCAATCGGCAACCAATCTGAACAGATTCGAGACCCTTAAGAATTTAAAAGGTTCGGGTCTAGTCAAAAAGGTACCTTGAATTATATTTGCGAAATTTACGAATTGGTTGGTGACCCATTGAGAGAGGAGAAAAAAGAGAAAAGAAAGGTCTTCGTCGTCCATAATCGGAACCAGAATCTCGTTCCGGACCGAATTTTGTAGTCCAAATCATAAATTAACAACGCGACTTGAATTTTGGGAAAATTTCAATTACTCCACCTCAATTTCCAAAATTTCATTATATGTTTTAATTTCCACGAAAGTCAGTACGAGGTAGTTAATCGCGTCTCAAAATACGAATTTTTGGGTAAAAATTCGAAAATTCAGAAAGTTGACGCTAAGTTCGAAAATTTTGTTAAGCTGATCTACTCATAGGAAAGTCAGAATATGTAATGTGAAAGTATGTGAAAGTATTAATGTGCTGAAATTTCGGTGCCAGTAGCCAGATTTTTTCGGTACGAATATGGGGAGCTGGAAAAGGGGCTATTTGTACCGAAATTTCAGTACGTATAGTCGAAGTATAGCTGGATTTTTCGGTACAAGTAGACACTGCCTTTTTATTGATTAGCAGAGTACGAATTTGAGGTAAAACTTCTAAAATTGCAAAATGTGACTAAAATTTGAAAAATTTTAATTTGTCAGATTCAAATGAAATTCAGTACGATGGGGGTTATCGGGGCACATAACACAAATTTGGATTCAAAATTAAAAAATTTAAACATTTTATTAAAATTTTAAAAATTGTATTAATTTGTTAGATTTTCATGAAACTCAGTTAGTACCGGGTTTTTGGGGTACAGAACACCAATTTGGGGTAAAAATTCAAAAAAATTGCTCAAAAACTCAAAGTTTTACACAAATTTGGAGAATTTTAGTTATTCCGTAGATTTCTCTGAAACACAATATGAGGGGGTTTTTCGGGGATCAGAATACGAATTCCAGGCCAAAATTAAAAAACTCTGAAATTTTACGCAAATTTCTAAAATTTCATTGATTTTGAACATTTTATTAATTTGATAGATTTTTATGAAACTCAGTATGAGAGAGTTTTTCGGTACAAATAAAACGAATTTGGGTTCATCATTCAAAAATTCAAAAATTTTACTTAATTTTTGAAAATGGTATTAATTTTGTAGATGTTCATGAAAGTTAGTGCGAGTGGGGTTTTCGGAGCGCAGAACACGAATTTGAGGTCAAAATTCAAAACTTACACTCCAATTTTGAAAATGTTACTTATTTGGTAGATTTTCATGAAAGTTAGCACAAGGGGAGTTTTCAAGGCACAGAATACAAAATTCAGGGTTAAAATTAAAAATTTCAAACAAATCCCAATTTTGAAAATTTTACTTGGTAGATTTCCGTGAAAGTCAGTAAGAGGGGTGTTTTCGGGACACAGAACACTAAATCAGGGTCAAAATCAAACAATTAGAAAAATGATATTACAATTTTGAAAATATTGTCCACTCGGTAGATTTTCATGAAAGTTAGTACGAGGGGGTTTTCGGAACACAGAACGCGAAGTTCCGGTCTATATTCCAAAATTTTACTGAAATTTTTCAAATTTCATTAATTTTGTAGATTTCGTAGAAAGTTAGCGCGCAGAGGGTTTTTAGGGCACAGAATCCAAATTTAGGGTGAAACTTCAAAAATACAAAATTTGACTCAAAATTCATAAATTTTAACAAATATTCATAAACTTCAACCAAGATTCCAAAATTGTTATCAAATTTTGCAAGTCTCATATATTTTGGTAAGTTTTCCATGAAAGTTAATAAAGTTTTCGAAAATTAGGTTTACTTTTAGAATTTAGAACCCAAATTCGACATTGATGTGCAGCCATGAAGGCCATGTAGCAACAGCATATCCAAAAGTGGGATGGAACTTCACTGCGCATCCATATGTGCCATTGAGCAGCACTGCGCAGCACTGAACAGCAATGCGCAGCTGTAAGTGCCGTGCAACTTTCCTGCGCAGGCATATGCGCGATTGAACTCTGATGCGCAGCCGAAAATGTCGTGTAAATTTAATTTGCAGAATAATGTGCAGTATTACTCTTCTGCGCATATTTAGTTTCCATCGAACTCTTTCGCGCAATCTCAAGTTAAATTAATAATATCAATAACTCCACCTAAACTGCTCCTTCTTCTCTCTTAAATCGCCTTGGTAAATTTCTCAAGTATAATTCAAGGAACTTCTTAGGCTAGAACCGATATCCGGGTCCCGACCTTTAAGAACTTAAAGGGTCAGGGTTCGGACCCGGACCTTCGAGGAATTAAAGGATCTCGCGTTTGACCTGGACCCTTAACAAATTCAGAGGTTCGGGTCCTGGCCAAAACAATATACAAATGAACCCACATAGCACACATTCCGAAAAAACCTTGTCTTTTCTTAGGACTTGGTCCAAGCGGCCGCGAGAAAAAATCAGGTCTGCCCTAGGTTTAGACCTATACTTGAACCCAGGTTAAAACATAGGTTCATGTCCGCCGCGATTTTTGGATTTAAAAAAAAATGTAATAATGCCACCAATTTTTGACAAAGAATTTGGTATTTTTAATAAAAATAGCGTTAATTAATAATAATCTAGACAGAAATCCATTTTATATCAAAAATTTTTATTTGTGGTTAAAAGTGGTAGACAAATTCGCTGGCACTTTTTTAATTTCGCTTTTGAAAAATTGTGATTTTCAAACATTAGGATTATTATGAAAAGAATTCAATTTTCTTAAATCTTACAAGTCCGTAAACGTGCATGTGTAAATCAGTATAAATAAAAAATTTATATATTTCGTTAAGTCCGAAGACGTTAATTAACATCTTGGACATCAAAAGACATGCAAACGGGCAGGCAACCTGGCAAGTTAATTTGTTGTTTCAAGCTGAAGCATGCTTATATCCTTGGCGATTAATCTCAGTTTCGAGAAAGGGTAGCACCCAGCGCTGCACACCGACCTAATGCGGAACTTATGCTCTCAATGAGCCTGCGCGGCTGAAGGGGCATTAATAGCGGGAAATTTAAATCAGTGTCCCATACAGTATAAAGATGATATCACTTACAGCTTCCAAATCTGATTAGAGCTTAAAAATTGGAAAATATCATCACATACTTTTGTTCAAAAATATTTAAGTAATGATCAGAAAGTATTTCAATTAATTAATTCAATTGCATTTAAGTAGGTCAACATATATTAGATTTTATTTTCATTTTCATACGGTGCAGTTATTCAAATTCATTTAATGATTCGAAGGTAAAATTCGTTTATAGATACTCATAAGAAAGAGTCTGGGTAAAAATAATTATTTCGCAAATTGCGTGCATTAGGGTGGTCCAAAATTTTTGTTGTTAAGATTTTTATGAATAACGCCCGCAAATTTGTTCGAATCCACACAAAAATGAATCAATTTTTTTTTCGAAAAAAACAAAATATTTAGAAGTGCGCAACCCCATGAAGTTTAACACTTATTTTTCCCATAAAAAAAATGACGTTTTTGTTAATTTTATTCCGAATCCTCAATATTAGCTGAATCGAGTTGAAGCTCAACATTTCTCTTCACAATTAGTAATAGAATATGAATGAAATATTACTTTTCAAGTATCACCCCGATGAGTCTATTTTATAGTGTCCCAAAAATACTCCATAAGTGAAAAAATGGGTTTTGCGAGTTTTTGGCGCTAATTATGATTTTTTTGCGTTTTTAAAAATGCAAATTATTTTTAGTGCAGAAAATACTACTGCATACTGATAATTAGATGTTTCAATTAATTGTTTAAACAATGTATTATTGTTTTTAGCAATTTTCTGTTAGAATGGAGATAGAAAGTCGCGGTTTTTTCAAAAATTTTCCACTTTTTGTCCAACTTACACTTATAGAGAGGTCACCGTTTATTAATGTCAACTGACATAATTGTTTCAACAATTTATTATTATTGTTAATAATATTATCTTTGAATAATGCTGGAAATTGCGGTTTTTTCTGAAATTTTCAACTTTTTGTTCTATTTTCAATTATAGTGAGTTAATAATTAATTAAATCCAGCAGAAATAATTATTTGAACAAATTATTATTGTTTATAACTATCTTCTTCTTTATTGATGAAATATAGTTGCGGTTTCTTCTGAAATGTTTAACTGTTTACCCACTTTTTACTTAGTGAAGTAATAAATAATGCAAGTTAACAAACATAGTTGTTTGAACAATTTATAATTGTTTATAACTATCTTCTCTTAGATAAGTGCTAAAAAGTTGCAGTTTTTCTGAACTATTAAAGTTTTTCTGTTTATAACTATATTCTCTTAGAATAATGCTAGGAAGTTGTTTTTCTTCTGAAATCATTAGTTTTGCTTGGACTGTTTAATTATGAACAAATAATAAGTGAACCTCAACAAGAATCATTTTTCAAGTATTATTATACTTTTTTAAGTGAATTATTTTTACTCTTTTCCCAATGTTTGCAAAATTTTATTTAAACAAGAAATCTATCTTACACAAGAGAGAAAACAAGGAATGGAATAATTAGTAGTAGGTGGGAGAACTAGGTGTGTAAATGACTTGTAAAAGTTTTGTTTTACATTACAACAAGAAGTTTATTGCAAAGCGTAAAAGAAAAATTTGGAATTAAACATATTTTGGAAAAGAAAGAGATTGTTTGAAATATGTTTCTCGCTGATGTTTATTTATCATTTGTTCATATCTAAAAAGGCAAAGCAAATATAAACATTTCAGAAGAAATCGCAACTTTCTAGCACTTATCTGAGAGAAAATAGTTATACCATTAAGCCATTTCCCTTTCAGGGTAGGCGTGACACTACCCGATTCGAGTAGTGTTTCTAGGTTAGTTTCTTGTAGTAAATAACTACAAGTGTGGGCTCACCACACCCACGATGTGCCAACAACACTCAGTTTTCTCGAATGGTCACCCATCCAAGCACTAACCGCGCCCAACGCTGCTTAAGTTCAGTGATCTGACGAGAACTGGTTTTTTCAGCGTGGTATGGCTGTTGACTTATATAAACAATGATATAAACAATTATAATGTTATAAACAATAATAAATTGTTTAGGCAACTATTTTTATCAACTTGCATGAATTTTCACCTCACTCAATAAAAAGTAATGATAGTTATCAACAATAATAATTTGTTGAAACAATTATTTTTGCTCAACTTAAATAATTACTGAGTCACTCGAAGTGGAAAATAGACAAATAGTTAAAAATTTCAGAAAAACCGCAACTTTCTACCATTAAGCAAAGAAAATATTATGAACAATAATAATAAATTGTTTAAACAATTATTTTTGTTAACTTGAATTAATTATTACTTTACTTCAATTGAAAAATGGACAAAAGTTAAAAAATTCATGAAAAAACCTCAACAATCTAGTATTAATATAGAAGAAGATAGCTATAGAAAATAATAATCAGTTTAAACAATTATTTTCGCTATATTGAATTAAATATTAACTCACTTTAAGTGAAAAGTGAAAAAAAAAGTTGAAAATTTGAGGAAAACCCGCAATTTCCAACATTATTCAAAGATAATATTATTAACAATAATAATAAATTGTTGAAACAATTATGTCAGTTGACATTAATAAATGGTGACCTCTCTATAATTGTAAGTTGGACAAAAAGTGGGACATTTTTGAAAAAACCGCGACTTTCTATCTCCATTCTAACAGAAAATTGCTAAAAACAATAATACATTGTTTAAACAATTTATTGAAACATCTAATTATCAGTATGCAGTAGTATCTTCTGTATTAGAAACAATTTGCATTTTGAAAAACGCAAAAAAATCATAATTAGCGCCAACAACTCGCAAAACCCATTCTTTCACTTATGGAGAATTTTTGGGACCCTATAAAATAGACTCATCGGGGTGATACTTGAAAAGTAATATTTCATTCATATTCTATTACTAATTGTGAAGAGAAATGTTGAGCTTCAACTCGATTCAGCTAATATTGAGGATTCGGAATAAAATTAACAAAAACGTCATTTTTTTATGGGAAAAATAAGTGTTAAACTTCTTGGGGTTGCGCACTTCTAAATATTTTGTTTCTTTCGAAAAAAAAAATTGATTCATTTTTGTGTGGATTCGAACAAATTTGCGGGCGTTATTCATAAAAATTATAAACAAAAATTTTGACCACCCTAATGCACGGAATTTGCGAAATAATTATTTTTACCCAGACTGTTTCTTATGAGTACCTATGAACGAATTTTACCTTCGAATCTTTAAATGAATTTGAATAACTGCTATTACGTTTTTCATCTACTTGTAGCGCAAAATATTTATGGATTAAAAATTCTTCTGTTTGCATCTCTCCGATTTAACTGAATTTAGAAATTAAATGTTCAAAACATGCACCGTATTGGAATGAAAATAAAACCTAGTATATGTTGACCTGCATAGATGAAATTGAATTAATTAATTGAAATACTTTCCGATCATTACGTAAATATTTTTGAACAAAGGTATGTGATGATATTTTCCAATTTTTAAGCTCTAATCAGATTTGGAAGCTGTAAGTGATATCATCTTTATACTGTATGGGACAGGGATTTAAATTTCCCGCTATTAATGCCCCTTCAGCCACGCAGGCCCATTGACAGCATTAGTTCCGCATTAGGTCGGTGTGCAGCGCTGGGTGCTACCCTTTCTCGAAACTGAGATTAATCGTCAAGGATATAAGAATGATTCAGCTTGGAACAGGGAAATAACTTGCGAGGCGGCCTGCCCGTTTAAATATCTTTTGATGTCCGAGATGTTAATTAACGTCTTCGGACTTAACAAAATAAGTAAATTTCTTATATATATACTGATTTACACATGCACGTTTAGGGATTTGTAAGATTTAAGAAAATTGAATTCTTTTCATAATAATCCTAATGTTTAAAAGTCCTAATTTTTCAATAGCAAAATTAAAAAAGTACCAGCGAATTTGTTTACCATTTTTTAACACAAATAAAAAATTTCAATAGAACATCGAATTCTGTCTAGATTATTATTAATTAATGCTATTTTTATTAAAAACACCAAATTCTGCGTCAAAAATTGGTGGAATTATTTCATTTTTTTTTTTAAATCAAAAAATCGCGACGGACATGAACCTATGTTTTAACCTGGGTTTAAGTATAGGTCTAAACCTAGGGCAGACCTGGTTTTTTCTCGGGGTCACTTGGTCCAAGTCCTAAGAAAAGACCAGGTTTTTTCGGAAAGTATGCTATGTGGGGAAGGTTCCTTTGGATGGGATGAAATCGCCATCACTAGAGCTTATTTCTTCCGATCGTGTCATCATCATTGCTCCCATCATCAGTCTCGAAAGATTTAGTGGGTCTCATTACTGTTGCAACATCGACATAAGAAATGCTTTTCTTATCCTTCCTAGTAAGTAACCCTTGAAATGTTAGTCATACAGAAATAGCATTCATTTTTCGTTCGCGGTTTTTCCTACAAAGTACGTTTCATGAATTTCAGGATTTTACTATCTGGACTGATAGCCTATAGATTCAACATTATATGGAAACTGGATCATATTGTGTTTGGTTCCCAATTATCACCATGATCCATAACATCGTGACCAAAACATCCCGTATAAATTTTCCGAATCTTTTTTAGAAATTATTTTATGATTGTAAAGAACCTGGTGTTTACTACAAATATATCAGAATATATCAGGCTTCTTATCGGCCTAAATATAAGGGGTTTTTGACTCTGACAGGAACAGTGTCAACTCTTCGTCGGACACTATGGCTTCATCATCACATGATAACGGCTTCCTGTAGGGCAGCGCGCCTCCACTGGTTTCCACATATTTCTGTATTTACATGATATATTCTCCAAAATAAATGACAGAAGCCACCGAAATAAAAGGTAAAAAGTGAGGAAAAGAAGAGATATCGAGTTTATATTTAGAGACCGACTAAACACGAAAGCAACATTTTTCCAAAGATTTTAGCCACCATGTCTTAAGCTTCAGTATCGAAATTGGTTACTTCAGTGGTTCTTACATATTTTTTGAGGTAAGGTACGAACGCTTACCTGATGGATTATAACAAACACTCGATTCGGATTCAGCAACCTCAAAAACAAGAGAGCACCTTTCCCCAAAAACATACAGGTATGGTGATCTAGTTTACCGCCCATGCAATTTTTGTATGTGCCTGTTTATTTTTCAAGTAAAAATTCCTGTTAATCGTAATATTAATCCTGTTGATATTCCTTGTATAATTTTTAAGCTTTGTGAGCTGTGTTAGATTTTTTTCTGTCTCTAAGCTTTTTTTTTGCTTGCGAACCAGCACACGGCTGGACCAGACGCAGATACACATAGCTCGGCTTGCACAAGTCGCGAACTTTTGCACGCGTTCAACAAAAAATTATTTTTTTTTGAAACAGACAAAACAAACATGGACTATTCGTTGTTTTTAATTTTTGAATTCATTCTAAACCAGACAGGTTATCATCGATGATAATAATAACCAATGAGCCCCAATCATACGGCGCAGGAATGTAAGTTGTTGAATATCTTGAACTTAAGAAATTTCTTCGAAATAAACTAAGGCTTGATTTTTTAGAGAATTTCAAGGCAGATATACGATTACATTATTATATAAAATCTCTCAATATAATTGATTAATTATCCAATGTTTACTACGCGAAATCTTTATATTGTATTCACTAACGTGTGCACATTTGGGCTGATGCGAAGTTGCTCCATGCAAATTGAATCGCAAAAATTCTGACTTGCGTAAAGCCTGAAGAAGATTTACTTAAAATTATAGATATATTATATATTATTATATTCACCAATAGAATTGAGGATGATCGTGACGGATAATACCAGGGTATAGGAAATCCACATCTTTTCAAATTAGCAAAGAAAGTGAATAATGAATTATGGGAGAATTTTCTTAACACTGTAACCAATGAATTTTCTAGTGCTTCATTAGACTTTATTATCTATACTATAGTCGTTATCTCTTACATTGATTGCGCCAAGGCTGTCCTTCTAAGATATTTACATTTGATAACAGTTATTACCCAGGAAAAAAATTTGCTCGTGTAGGAATGACTAATATTACAGATTTGATAAAAGTATTTATTTTAACTATCTCGAATACAATGCTATGTATGTAAGAAAGAGAAGGTTTATTCAAAATTATATAACCCAATTAAAATTTGAAATGAAAAGCAGAGCAACAGCTTCATACGACTAATCCGAATTTCAACATTTTGTGAAAGACTTCAAATATTGCAAGATATTTAAAAGTATTCGAAGGGATATTGAAGGCTTTTGAAGATTATTAGGGATTTCGAAGTATTTTCATTGATTTAAATGGATTTTGAAGAATTTCGTAATATTGAATGGGATTTTACTGAATATTAATGATGATCTCATGATTATCTCAGTCTCTGGCATCATCGCGAAATTACGTCATCAATGTATTAATCTGCAACTATGAGCGCCTGAGCATTTAGGTTGCAGTTTTGATGGCTTAAGATTTTCTTTGTCTTATCAATTATCAACTTTTATTAGACAAATTTGAAACGATATTTTTCAAATGTTTTCTGATGCATATAACATTAAATTTGCTAATTTTGTGTCAAAAAGAACACATATTTTTGTCAATCTTTTTACCAGAAATATTAAATTTTTAAGGGCAATGGCAACTGTCTGGTACCCAAGTTTCCAAAATATGTTTTCATAAAAGTTATCATGTGTTCTTTTCTGTGCAAAATGATAATGTTTTTTCGAATGCGAAAAAATTCGAAGTGCCAAAGAATCTAAAAGATACCCAAGTTTTTCTGATATTTCGCGTTTAGTTGTGAAAATACTGCAGGATATATGAAATGAAACTTCCATCCCAATTCTTACAGAAGCAAGATTCGCAAAGATCGTTAAAACAGATCAAGATGAGTTGAAGAAATTCAAAAAGTCGCATGGAAGAGATAAAGATAAATCCTGGTACAAAAGCATATTAAATGCGTTTCGTGCAAATAAATCAAAGCTATTTGATATTGCGGCTTGTAGGTGTGATAATGCTTCATGCACTTGTGAGATAGATCTTTCTCAAGCTGCCAGAGTGTTTCTCTTAGATCAGCGATCTTTCAGGCAAATGAGAAAATCATTTACGTCTCGTCCGAAAATTGATTCGGAATAATCAGATCATCATGAAGTACAATCGCAGCTTTTGATGACTGCTGTACTTCTAGATCAAACTGAAGAAATTATCCAAACAAAGTACCAGAAGGTGCAAATTGAAGGTGAAAGTTCTTACTGTGGCTCGATTATGGATGACAATGTAAAAGACGATTACCAGCCCGCCGAAGAAGATATTGAGAATGCATGGGTCCCTTATTGGAATAAATTTACAGATCAGACAAGATTAAACTGTCCAACATTTTCAAAAGTCTGTGACGGATACGACATCGGATACAAGTCTGCTGCTTTACTGGCTTCATCAATTTTACGTGACGTGAGTAAGTACATTCCGGAAGTAAAAGGTTTAGTTTTTGACAAAAGTAAACTCTACCGGGAAAGAACAAAAACTCGTCATCAACTTCAGAAAGAGCAGCTCTATTTGGCTTCAGAAATAAAGGCTTTTTACTTCGATGAAAGAAAAGACGAAACAAAAGTAATGGATGGAACAAGTGAAGGAAAAACACGGCAAACAACAAAAGGAGACGAACATACTTCTCTCATTTAAGAACCAGGAAGTACTTATTTAGGACACATATCCTCATCTTCTTCAGATGCAAAAAGGATTACACAAGATATCCTTCAGTTTTTCTTTGACAAAGCAATTAATACCTCCAATCTAGATTGTGTTAATGGAGGAACTTCTGGTCCTAACGATTTTTCTGGTCTAATCGGAAAAAGCTTAACTTCTCGTGAAGAACTTCTGGTTTGTAAACTTCGATGCTGTCGACAGTCCTAATTCTCCTGTAGTTGACACTTGTGATCTTAGTTCTGATCAAAAGTACCTGCTAGATATATGTAATGCTATCAAAGAAGGAGAGTGTTCTGAAGATCTTGCTCGAAAAATTCCAGGGAAATTATTTCACGCCAGATGGTTGAATAGGATGAGTAGAACTCTTGGAACTTACATTGGGACAGAGAATCCATAATTTGAGTTAAGAGTTTTAGTTCAATTCATCATGAGAGTATATGTCCCAATGTGGTTCGAAATTAGGTGTCAACAACCTACTAAAGATGCCCCGAAACATCTCTGGAAAGGCATTTCTTTGAGTGCGTACCTGTAGGAAGATCTCGCTGAATGTATCCAAAAAGTAATACAAAATAATGCCTACTTTGCTCACCCAGAAAATCTTCTTCTTGCTATGCTATGTGACGAAAGGCAGAAAATCCGCAAGCTTGCAGTGTCTTGAATAATTTCTGCGAGACAGTCAACTGGGAAATCAAAATTAAGGAATCTCGAGGTTTCTACGTTGAATTATGACGCAAAAGACTGCACGAAACTCATTGACTGGCAGAAGTGCAAAATTTCGGAACCGCCATTAACTAGATCCATGACAATTGAAAATCTCACCGAATTCACAACGAAGGACGTAACTCATCTCGTTACCAAATACATTTTTTATCTTTCATGCCATACTCAAGCAGTGGAAAGGTGTGTGAAAGAAGTCACATCGGCATCCCGGCAAGCTTACTCCTCTGACGTTAGAGATGGAATCATCCGATCAAGATTCGAAAGTCGGAAAAGCTTGCCTATTTTTGAAACAAAAATGATGTTGTTTCAAAATTAAAATAGGACGAATAAATTAAAACTAATGTCACAAATCAACATAGAAGTAGGTTGTTAATGTAGTGAAGGCCTTTTCCGGTTTTTGATGTTTTTATTTAAATATTGCCGACATGTTTCGACTCGGATATGAGTCCTTTTCAAGGCGTAGTTCTTATCAATAGTTAACAAAGAGTAAAAAAGTTGGTAGATTGTACATAGTTGTCAAGTATGAAATAATATTTTGAAATTTTAAAATTAGAGCGTCCTAACCTCAAAATTTAATAAAAGGTTTGTCTCGTAGGAAATAAATCCTTGAGGAAATAATTATATATTCTACATTTTTAAGAAAAGGAAGTGGCAGAGCTGATCACATTCGAAAAATTCTCTCGCTGGTACACGGAGAAAAAAATATGCCTATAATAGTAAGAGCACTAGTCATGCTTTTTTCGTAGGTTTCATTCTTGCTATCTTGGTACAAAATTCATTCATTTTAAGCAGGAATCCCTTTATCCTAAAAAAGTACAAAGCTTCATGCTTTTAAAGCCGTTATCCCTTGCGAAAATAGCTCGAACTTCGCCTTGCTACGGTTGTAAGAAAACTCATCCTATTAGAGTATGAGTACTCTTACAAAAGAGATATTAGGCCACGCCTACCGGCGCTTGCGCGTGACCTAATATCTCGTTTGTAAGAG
>CAKNYM010045341.1:32931-43464 GCA_932195095.1 Andricus curvator
CTGAGGACGCGCTACGTAGTGGTGATAGGAAACCCACCGAGTAGCAGGATCCTTAAAAATACATAAAATATTCCAAATCCTTTGAAATCTTTCAAGATGCCTCAAAATTTATTTCAGCGTTTGAAAACTTCTAGGAATCTTTCAAAATAGTCTAAGATCTTATAAAAGTTTCTTTAAAATTCCTTAAAATACCTTCAAATTCTAAAAATCTACTGAAATTTCTTTTTTTTCCAAATCCTCTAAAATCCTTGAATTATTGTGAAAAACTTCTTTGAAATCCATTTTAATATTATAAAATCCATGAAAATCTCTTGAAATAACATAAAATCTGATGATATTGCTTGAAATCTCGTGAAATATTTAATGTCCTATGAAATTCGTTCAGATCCTGGGAAAAATTATAAAATTACCTTATTAAGAGCCTTTAAGTCCCTTAGAAATGTTGAAGTCCTCGATAACCTTACAGAATCCCTTAAAAATCCTTTAAAATATTTGTAAATTTTGAAACTCATCTGAGATCCCTTGAAGCTTTTTTTAGTTTCCTAAAATCTGATAAATCCTATGAAATCCTTTCGGATCTTTTGAAATTCAAGGAAATTCATTAAACCACGTGTTAACAAAAATATTTTAAATTAACGTTAAATCTTTGAAATCCTACGAAATATCTCAATTCTTTTGAAATTCTTTGCAATTCATAGATATATTATTTGAACATTTCAGTATTTGAGTGAAAGTTCATCGTCTTTTTCGCTTTGGAAATTAACTTTTTTTTTGATTGATGTATCTGGATGAAAAATTGTCTTGTTTGGTAGATCATAATCTTTTTTTGTGTAAAAATCGTCATTTTGGTTACAATTTCAACTATCTGGTTCAAAATCCGTATTTTTTTAGGTTGAATATTCAACTACTTGTTTTCAGAGCTAAGCAGTATTTCAAAAAATTGTATTTGAGCTATCTGAAATACAAACTACATTCAGAGAAAATACATTTGAAATAGATCACGGGGAAAATACAATTAGCTGATGTAGTTCAAATACAGCTACAAAATACATTTAAGAATTTTGAAATATTATTTGAAATACATGTGAGCATTGTACTTTGTAGTTGAGGTATTTTCTTGAAAATACTTTCCAATATCAGCACATGAAATATTACATTGTGTAACGAGTGGGGTATACTTCCATATATCGTAGGTATCTACTGCGCAGCCTTACTCATCATATGTCTCTATTGCGCAGCCTAATTTGCCACAAAAGTATACCGCGCAGCTCTAAGTCCCATAAATAACTACTGCGCATCTCTATGTGCTATAATTACCTACTGGACATCCCTACATATCTTAGATATCTACTGCGCAGCCTAATCTGTCACAAAAGTGTACTGCGCAGCTCTATGCCCCACAAATACCTACTGCGTATCTCTATGTCCCATAAATACGGACTACTCGTTCCTACACATAATTGGTATCTAGTGCGCAGTATTATGCATCATATGTCTCTATTGCGCAGCCCTGAGTACTTCAGGGCTCTATTGCGCAGCCTAGTTTGCCACGAAAGTGTACTGCGTAACTCTATGTCCCATCAGCACCTACTTTTTTTGTCTTAAAATTGAACTATTTATTGGAAAATTTGTCTTTTATGAAAAAATGAATCTTCTGTGGTAGGAAAGTCATCTTCCTTGGTTGAAAATGTAATTTTTGGTTGAAAATTCAAACTTTTTGGTCTAAAGTTCAATTATCTTCTAAAAAATTTAACACCAATATGACTTTTTCTGAAAAACGCATATTTCAATCATCTTTTTATCTCAAAAGAAAGCTGAAGTTCCTCTCTTGAAGAATCCTGAGGTTAAACGGTGATAATGGTGTATTTTATTCATGAAGAATCAAGATGAGTGGTTTTTGAGAATATACCACCTGCTTTGGCGCTTTTTAACTGTTTTAATAGCAATAATGAAATGTTACATACTGTAAAGACGATAGGCTTCTCCACGCCCGTTTCATTGGTTGAGTCCATTAAAAAAGGAATTGACCTTAAAAATTAAAGGTCAACAATAAATTTGATTTTTTTCATGAACGAAAACTTTTATTAACATTTTTTTTCAGCCAGGAAGAAAACATGGGTTTTTTCCTTAGAGTACTATGATATTAAAATGTAAAGTTTGATAAATTATTGATGGAAATATGTTTTAGGTTCTCTGTTATACCCAATAGCACTTTCGACGCGCCGATGTTCTAAACGATTATTTTTGTGAATAAGAAATTCAATCATACTTTTTAATCTCACTTTGCTGAAGTATACATCACTTAGAGTAATTAACATAAATAATAATAACCAAGATCAAGACAAGTAATGTGAATGTATTTTGTAAAGCCGAAGGAGCTTTAGGAAAAGGGAATTCGAAATAATTAATGAGTATAACAGTTATCAAGGCTTGACCCTCAATTCTGAACGGTCTATGCGTAAACGTGGGGGAAGCATAAAGACCGAACGCGAAGCGCGAAATCCAACAGAAGCGCGCTTTAAGCGCCCCCAGCTTTAAATCGACTTAGCCATGTGAAGAATTGTGACTCAGACAAGTAGTATTTTATATTTCTTTCCGATTACGGTCTGGGTGCCTAATGGACATTCCGCGACTTCTTCTGGGGTCAATAGAACAACCGCGCCTGTATAAATGTTTATTTTCGCCCGCTTTTCCATCAATTCTTTATGGTTTGTATATAACCCACGGAGAATCGTTCCTCTGCTTGATTTTTCCAATATTCCAAAGACGTCACCATTGGCCGCTGATAATACAGTTTGTACTTCGGTAGGGATGGGCTTAGTGACACTATTTCTTGTTTGGAATTGAATTGGTTTATCAGGCGGAAAAACGTATTTTCGGAATTCGAATCTCCGGTCCGGATTGCTGTGTGGAATAAGTTGAACAGATAGAAGTTCTTCAGGTTTAAATCCAAGTATGCGTGGGGAAAGATGCCTGGCAGAAGGAGACCTGGACCTGGCACGAAGAGGCGTCTTGGTAGGAGGAGGAGAATCAGCAGGAGCAGGGGACTCGGCAGGTGGGGGAGACCTGGCAGAATATTGAGGTAGGGCGAGAGAAAGAGTCGTATCTAGAAAATGTCTGCTAGAAGAAGGAGATGGTCTGCCACGAGGAACACCAGGACGAAGAGGAGGCTCGGCAGCAGGAGGAGATCTGACAGATGAATGAGGTATGGCAAGAGAAAGAGTCGTATCTGGAGAATGTCTGCCACGAGAAACACCAGAACTAAGGTCGCTATTGCGCAATAGATCGGATTGTGAACTCAACTCTGCAACAAGAAACAAAGGTCTACATTTTTCTGAAGGTACATGATCATACGTTGGCGTGTCCTGTTTGCGTAATCTTTTATATAATATTATAATGAGAATCAATTTATGTTTATTTGTTAACTAATAGCATATACCTAGCAAAAGTTGCAGATATATAGAGATTCATTCAGAACCAATCGGAAGCAAGCTTTCAATCTTTCGAATATATAGGCCAATAAAAATTAACTTTTCTTGGTACGCAGGGATATATAATATTTACTTAAAATGTCAGATATATATTGTTATATTCACCAATGAAATTGAGGATAACCGTGAAGGGTAAGGCCAGAATACAGGAAACCCTCATTTTTCCAAATCATCAAAGAAACTGATTAATGAGTTATAGGAGAATTTTTTTTACACTGTAGCCAACCAAGTTTCTAGTGCTTCGTCAGACTTCATAATCTATACTATAGTCGTTATCTCTTGCATTGATTGTGCCAAGGTTGCCCTTCTGAGATATTTACATTCGATAAGAGTTACTTTCAAGAAGAAAAAAATTGGCCGTGTAGGAATGACTAATGTTCTAGATTTTATAAAAGCATATATTTTAAATATCTCTACTACGAAGGTATCATGAATTCTTTAAGTAATCGAAATTCTTGGATCCTCTGAATACCTGGAAATTCCTGAATTTTCAAATTCTCTAGAATATTTAAATTGTTTAAATTTCCTAAACTGCTTAAATATTCTGAATTTCCTGAACTCTCTGAATTCATGAATTTCTCTGAATTTCTTAAAGTCTCTGCATCCCTTAAATTCTTGGCATGTTTTAAATTCCTCAAATTCCTTGAATTCTCTAAATGTTCTGAATTGAAATTCTCGTGATTCGACCAATTCTTTGAAAATTCTGAATTCCTGCATTACTTGAATTCTGCCTCGAATATCCTGAATTCCCTGAATTTCTTACATATTCGGAATTCCTGAAATTCTCTAAATTCCTTGAATTTCTTCAATGCCTCTCTGATTCTTTGAGGTGGTTTTCGGGTTGAAAATTCAATTATTTGGTTGGAAATTAATGTAGGGGAGACCACCCCACAGTAGATAATGATCATGCAGTAGATAATCATTAACTAGAAGCACAGATGTGAGTAAAATAATCAATTATAATATTAATAAATTAACACGTATCGTGTCTTAAACTATTTAACGTCCATTGTTATTTTTAATTAATGATTATCTACTGTAGGATCATTATCTACTCTAGGGTGGTCTCCCCTATTTGCTTAAAAATTCGTCTACTTCGTTAGAAATTTTTTTTTCTTGTGTGGAAAATTCATAATTTTGTTTGAAAATTCAACAATTTGGTTCAAAATCAAAACTTTTGTTGTTGAAAATTGAACTACTCGTGGAAAAGTTGAACCACTTTGGTAAACGTTTGTTTTTCTTAAGAATCTGTTTTTTATTCGTTTTTGATAATTGAACATTTTTGTTAAAGATGCGCTTTTTCTAAATTAATTTTTTTTCTGTAAACTGAACTATACTATTTATTTAAAAATTTATCTTTTAGAAGAAAATTAATTTATTATGGTAGGAAAGTCATCTTGCCTTCTTTTTAAGAGTACTGAGGTTGAAGAATGGGATTTACACTTTTTTTAAATGAAAAATCGCGATGATCGGTTTATGAGAATATACCACCTGCTTTGGCGCTTTTTACATTTTTTAATAGCAATAATTAAATGTGGCATACTATAAACTTGATAGGCTTTTACACGCCCTTCCCATTGGTCTGAACCATTAAAAAAAATGTTTGCGAAAGGTAAAGTCTGATAAATTATTTATAAAAATAACTTTTTCGTTCTCTGGTATATTACCCAATAGCAGTTTCGACGCACGCAGATGTTCTAAACGATTATTTCTACCAATAAAAAATCAAATTTTATTTTTTAATCTCAATGTTCCTAAAGGAAATGCTCAAGCTTCCTTACTATAAACGAAATTCAAAAAGCTTCCTTGTATGAAAAAAGTCAAGTTATTATTTGATCTTTACTTTTGAAGTTAAAATAATTATCTTTTGAAAAATCTTATGCTCAGTGAAAGAGGCGTTCAAAAAACTATCGAAACTGTACTAGCCACCATTTTTTATCTAAACTAGAAGATTTAAAAATCGCCGTAATAGAACATATCGACAAAAATCCTAAAATTTTAAACCTCAAACCCGCGGTCAATATTTATCCAAAAGTGAAGATTTTTCTTCATCAGCTGCCATCCAACAGCATCAAAATTTTTTTAAATATACATTTTCTAAGGCAACTGAAATAAGGAAATTTGCAAGAATGAAATTCGAACTTTATTTTGCAATATCTGGATAAGTAGTCTCGGTCCGAGCTACAAAAATTAATAAAACATACACTCATTATAATGGAGCTTAACATCATATAGAAAATTGAAACATGTAACAATTAATGTAAATAAGTCTTTTAAAGCCGAAGAAGCTTCAACAAAAGGAAATACAAAATTACCGAATATAACAGTGGTCAACATTTTGACCTTCAGTTTTCTAAGGTCTATGCGCAGATTGCTTTTAATCGAATTAACCGTGTGAAGCATTTTCAAGTACTATTTTGAATTTCTTTCTGATGAGGGTCTGGTTGCCTAATGGACTATCCGTGATTTCTTCTGGCGTCAATGGAACAACTACGCCGGTGTATATGTTTATTTTAGCCCGCTTTTCAATACTTGGCATAACATATGTATATAATCCACGAAGAACCGTTTGAAAATCATTTTTTTCCAATATTGCAAAGACGTCACCATTAAACGTTGTTAATACAATGTGTTTTTTGTTTGGTATGGGGTTACCGACATAATTATATGTTCTAAATTGAACTGGTTTATTGGGTGGAATAATATATCTTCGAAGTTTGAATTTCCGGCCTGGATTGCTGTGGGGAATAAGTCGAACAAATGGAAGTTGTTCGAGTGTAAATCCAAGTATGTGGTAAGAAAGATGCCTGGCAGCAGGAGACCTGGATCTGGTACGAAGAGGAGACTTGGCAGGAGGAGACTTGGCAGGTGGAGATTTTGCAGGAGGAGACTTGGCAGGAGAAGACTTGGCAGGAGGAGACTTGGCAGAAAGAGACTTGGCAGGAGGAGACTTGTCAGGAGGATGAGACTCAGCAGGAGGAGGAGAGTCGGCGGAATAATGAGGCAAAGCCAAACAAAGAGTCGTATCTGGAGAACGTCTGTCAGAAGAAGAAGAAGGTCTGCCACGAGGAACACCAGGACTAAGGTCTCTATTGCGCAACAGATCAGATTGTGAACTCAACTCTGCAACAAAATCAGAGGATTACATTTTTCTTTAAGTACACGATCGTACGTTGGCATATCATATTTATGTAATCTTTTATATAATTTTATTATTAGAATTTATTGATGTTTATTGACACACTAATCACATACACTTTTGAGTGATTGCAATTAAAAATTGTACTGCTTTGCACAGAAATAGCAACTTGGTTAAAAAGTAAGTCTATTACCCCAGCAAGTGTTTCAAATATATAGGAATTTATTCCGAACCAATCGGAAGCAAGTTTTCAATCCTTCCAATTCATAGGCCGACAAAAATAAACTTTTTTTCGTACCAAAAGATTGCACTAGGTGACTCCAAAGGATTTCTATATACTAAAAATCAATCCGTTCTTCAAGTTCTCCTGTACATAAAGATTTCTAGATATGCTACCCTAAAAAAAACAATGACCATTTTCAGCCATATTTGAAACAATATATCATGAGCAGCGATTTTTTTCTCAAAACTTCTTACAAACCAAATTTTTTTCTCCGAGAGACTGAGAAACTATTAAAGGTTGCGAAGAAGGTGATAGAGTTTTGCACCTAAAGGTTTTTTATTTCGCTAAATTTGAAATTGAGTTCGTATTTGTAAAATTCTAGATGTCGGATCTTTGCTTGTTTTTCATTGTGAAACTGGAATGGTTAATGTGCCATATTTTAAAGACAACAAATCCGTTCGGGATGATACAAAATGAAAATTAAAGGTAAAGATGAATCCTAAGCGATGGTATGAGTCAATTTTTTCATTTTATGCTAGTACATTTTGAAATCCCAACGTATAGGAAAAATTTGGACGATGGGCACGTTTCTAGGACATCAAAATCATTCGGGGTCACCTGTTTTGGTTTCGGGTTGTGAATTTTGACGGCCTGTGTTTCGTGCTCTTTTGTTCTCAAAAGATCTATGAAGATGCTTACTCTTACGTTTTACTACTTTCATATTTATTTCAAACGAATGAATAAATAGCCTCCACTCATCGGCTTTATAAATGCCTAGCTCTATAATATTTCACATTGATGCCTTCTGACAAAAAATTTTTACTTTTTAGTACTGCTGCAAGGTATTTTGCAACAATCCATGTGTAATCCTAAGTCTTTGTACATTTATCTCTATTTGTACTTTTTCGACTGAAGTTGTTCTTAAAGAAAAAGGCTCCATTGAAAATTGACAACGATCAATTTAAAAATAAACACTAAAGAAAGATTAGGTATGAGTTTAGGTGATTTCCGTCAGGGTTCAAATCCTTAGTGAGTACAATTTCTAAAATAATTTTAACATGCGACTGAATATGTAAGTTACCGTGTGTGCAAATTGTATATTTATGAAGGTACGAAAATGAGTAATTCATAATAATAAATGAAAAATTATTTGTTTTTGTTGAGAAACTGGGTAAGTTGCAGCCAGGAATCAGATAAGACTAGCTGAAAGTATTTCGTCACCCAGTTACCACCTGTGTAAAAATCGGTCTCGATTTGGACGTGGGAAGTTGGGCACGTGGAAAGATGGCTCTAAACGTATTACATCGCAAAACTCTGATTTTGCGTAATGTTTAAAAATATTTACTTGAAATTAGAGATATATCATGTTTTTATATTTACCAATATAATTTAGGATAACCATGAATGATAAGACCAGTTTATAGGCAATTCTCATCTTTCCACATTAGCAAAGAGACTGATTAATGAATTATAGGAGAATTTGCTTAACACTGTAACCAATGAATTTTCTAGTGCTTCATTCTACTGTATACTATAGACTTCATATCTTACATGGAGCGTGCTAAGATTGCTCTTCTGAGATATTTACATTTGATAAGAGTTGGTTTCAAGGAAAAAAGTGTTGTCATGTAGGAATGAATAATATTCCAGGTTTTAAAAAAGAATATATTTTAAATATTTTGACTACAGTGCTATATATGTCCGCGTCTGGAACCCCCACCACAACCCACTTCTTTGGCTTGAAACACAAGACCTCGCCCCGTATTTCATTATGGGAAGGAATAGCTAATTTTGCTTCACTCTTAATTTCTCTTGGAATTTGGTTCATGAAGCCAATAGCAACATTTCAATACAATAGTAAACACGATCACTGAAGCTCAACTCGAAAATATTTACTTTTAGGCAGCATGTTACCAATGTTTGCATTAATTTCAGAAAATATCAACAGAAATCTATTTCCTGCAGTGTATATATTCAAGCATCTCTAACCAAAATTTCCCTTCCCGATATTATGCAGAATTAGGAATGTCTGTACTTTATTTAATCAAATGTATGGGCACATGCCAGAAATATAAAATACAGGTCTATGGGAATATAATCATTTATCCAACGGCCATACCACGCTGAAAACCCCAGTTCTCGTCAGATCACTGAAGTTAACCAGCGTTGGACGCGGTTAGTACTTGGATGGGTGACCATTCAAGAATACTGACATGAGTGCTGTTGGCACATCGTGGGTGTGGTGAGCCCACACTTGTAGTTATTTATAACTACAAGAAAAACCTAGAAACACTACCCGAATCGTGTAGTGTCACGCCTACCCTGAAAGGGAAATGGTTTAATGGTATCTAAAAAATAAAAGTTATAGCGACTTTGATTTTTTAAAAAGGTCCTTGGGTTCTGTATTATCATTATAACATCCCCAAAAGTCCATCCACCCACAAGACTTAAATTACATATAGCTCTCAAGATTTGGTAAAGATTTTCCAAACTTGTAATTAGCAAAAAAAAAGTTATTGCCACAAAATGCAAAGTTATTGTGTTAATAATGTTTTCAGAGAAACCTTAGGCTATATAATGTACCCCTAACACTCCATTAAACACACGCATGTATTAGAAATCAATTATAGTAAGTTGGAAAGACTTGGTAAATATATTGCTGTATTATTCTTTGACGAAAAAATAACATTTTTAGAAAAAGTGGAAGTCGTTGTTTCTATGATTTTTTGATGTGATCCTCAGTCAATAGATTGTTATCAGAACACCCATACAAACGCACTCTCGCCTTAGAAATCAATTCTAGAAAACTGGAAAGACTGTCAATATTTTTTTATCACCTTTTTTGAAAAATACCATTATTCGAATAAATGGAAGTCATAACCATTCATTTCTGACAAAATGTAAAGACTCTTTGAATATTTTTCGATCTTCTGCTTCAGGCAAATTATTATTTTTCGAAAATATGGAACTCTGGGCCCAGAGGATTTTTTTGTTAGACTTCAGGATATGGATGATTATCAAAACACCTCTCCAAATACACCCAGGCAGTACCAATCATTTTTGATAAGATTTCAATATTCTGTGAATATTTTTCGACCTTCTCCTTTAGGAAAATTATCATTTTTCGAAAGTATTGAATTCCGTGCCTGGAGGATTTTTTTTGCATACTTCAGGCTATGGATTCTTATCACAACACCCCCCCCCCCCCCAACACACCAATCATTTCGAATAAGATGTCACGATTCTATGGATATTTTTCGATCTTCTCCTTCAGGAAACTGATCATTTTTCGAAAATATAGAACTCTGTGCCCGGATGAATTTTTTTTTTCAACTTCAAACTATGAATTCCTATCAGAAAACCCCCTCAACACACACAGATAAGATTTCATGGTGGCCATTGAGTACCATGAAAACGATTGGAAATTTGTCGTTTTTCACATTATTCTTGAGAACCAGTTTTCGAGCCAAGTTTTTTAATATTTATTCCAAAGACAATCTGACTCTGATGACTTCTTTCTAAACCTGAATTCGAGTTGGAATCCACAGGCTTAAGTCGATCAGACTTTACAGTGGCCGTTGAGCACTATGAAAACGATTTGAAACTCTTTTTTCGCCATTATTCTGGAGAACAAGTTTTCGAGCCAAGTTATTTATTCTTTATTTAAAAGACATTCTGAC
>CAKNYM010045341.1:43474-136942 GCA_932195095.1 Andricus curvator
AGTTTTCGAGCCAAGTTATTTATTCTTTATTTAAAAGACATTCTGACATTCTGACGTGATTATCGCATTAGAAAGATGGCTAATATAAATAGTGAGTCTTTGGTGGCTCAAAAGTCTAAGGATCAAGATCCTCAAAAAGGTTCTAGCAGTTCAACTGAATTCTTCAACGCCGAAACTTCAATGGCTCAAACTTATGAAGACGTATAGTTGGCTGATTCAGGATCAACTAATCATATTTCGTTCAGAAAGGAGTGGTTTGGAATTTTGAAGGAATTTTTAAATTATTAATATTCTGTGTTAGTGAGAGATGGGAATGCTCTCTGTGTTAAAGGAAAAGTTGACATTGAGGTTAAAGTGCAAAATGAGTTGAACAGAATGGATTTATTGAAAAAAGAAATAGGAAAATTGTGGAATCTGCAAAATCTGTGATACATGCGAGAAATTTCTCCCTATATTTGCCCCTATAATTCGCTGAATTCTTTGAATATTTTGATTTCCTGAAATTTCTTAAATTCGCTGAATGCTGTAAAATTCTTTGAGTGGCATGTTATCTTTGAATATCTTGAATTACTTGAATAGTCGTTATTCCCTGAAATCCTCGAATATTCTAAATTATTGAAATTCTTCGAATTCCCCAAAATCAACTTAATTCTTCCAAATCTCCTGAATGCTTTGAATACCCTGAATTCATAGAATTTCTTGAATTCATTCACATCTTCTAAATTCCTTTACATTTTGTGCATTATTTTGATGTCCTTGAAATTGAACGAGTTTTCAGCACTGAGAAAATTCCATGAACTGAAAGAATCCAGATAATTCAGAAAATTTAGATGAATTCACATGTATCCAGAAATTCGGAGAAATTTTGCACATGTCAAGAAATCTGAATTCCCTGAAAACCTTGATTTCTCAGAATTCCTAAGAATCGTTGAATTCCTTGTGTTCTCTGAAATCCTTGGTTTCATTGAATTCCCTGAATGCCTCAAATATTCTGAATTCCCTAAAATCTCTGAAATCCCCAAAATTCTCTGAATTCCTTGAAATCCTTGAATATTCGAAATTTTTGAAATATTCTGAAGTCCTTGCATTTTCTGAATTCTTGAATTTGTTGAAATCTTTGATTTTTATGAATTCCCTGAAATCCGCACATATTTCAAGTTCCTCAAATTCTTTGAATTCCATAAATGGTCTGAAATCCCTGAAACTCTTTTAATTTCAGGAATTTATGAAATATTCTAAATTCCTCAAAATTCTTGAATTCTCTAAATACCTTGAATTCTTTCAATTCTTCTGAATTTCTTAGATATTATGAAGTTTTCAAATTCCTAGTATTCCCTAAATCCTCTAGAGTTTGCGAATTTCTGAATTTCTTAAATTCTTCAAATTTCCTGCAATCTTTCAAATCTTTTGACTTTTTTGAATTCCCTGAATTCATAGAATTTCTTCAAATTTTCTGGATTCTTCCTAATTCTTTGCATTATTTGGAACTTCATATGAATTCAGTCATCATTCAATTATGTTTGTGAATGCGTTAAGATCCTTTAAAAATACCTGGAATGTTTAAAAATATTCTAAAAGCTTTAAATTTTTTTAGCTTCTTTAAAATCATTAGCATCCTTAGAAATTCCATCAAGGTTTTTAACTCTCTTAAAAATGTCTTGGAACCCTTGAAAATACCCTAAAATATTCCAAATCCTTTTAAATGCTTCAAGATACCTTGAAATTTTTTCAGCTACATTGAAATACCTCAATTCTTGTAAATAAATTGTTTGAAATCCATTATAATACTGTAAAATCCGTTCAAATGAGCCCTTTGATATCAATTGTACAAATTTTCGTGAAAAAACAGAAACTATTTTAATCAGGATTGAAATGAAAAATAGCTTTTCATGTTTCTATCCTACTTTTTTCCGGTGCATTTTTTACTGCGGGCAGTTCGCTCTTGAATTGTAAAATTTAATCCTAACCTCAAAATCTCAATAACTTGCTATCGCATTTTACATCAGCAATGTATGTATGTATGTATACCATTAAGCCATTTCCCTTTCGGGGTAGGCGTGACACTACCCGATTCGGGTAGTGTTTCTAGGTTGATAACTTGTAGTAAATAACTACAAGTGTGGGCTCACCACACCCACGATGTGCCAACAGCACTCAGTTTTCTCGAATGGTCACCCATCCAAGTGCTAACCGCGCCCAACGCTGCTTAACTTCAGTGATCTGACGAGAACTGGTTTTTTCAGCGTGGTATAGCTGTTGGCCATGGAACTGGATAAAAATAATGATAACAAATGCCATGCTTCACAGTAATTTTACCTAATGTCAATGTTTATATTAATCGAAAATAATAAGTATAACATTAACTTGTAACTAAAAATACACTAATGTTATACTATAACCTCACTCAGAAGCCAAAAAGTACCATTAACACTTTAATCTTGATGTTCTTAAAAAACAGCCTAAGCTTTCTTACTATAAAAAAATTTAAAAAGCGTCCTTCTTTAAAAGAAGTCAGGTAGATATTTCACCTTTATTTTTCGAGGTCAAATGAAAATTTTCGCTCCTTGTACCACGGTCAATATTTATCCAAATATAGAAAAATGTTCTTTTTGTAACACCCACCTCGAAAGTACTCCCTTCCATGTAGCTAAGGTATATGCAAAGTGACTCATTCCGGATAACAATGCGGGAATAATATTGGCGCATGCGCAGTTCGATTCTTATATACTTTCCACATCAGCGGAATGTACGCGCATGCGCAATTTGCAGATAAGCAACTTTCCGCATCGCGACAATTCGGGGGCAACGTAGCAACAGCAGCGCTCAGTGTCCAAGCGAACAGCTGATGACAGGTGCGAGGTTAAAGTCGACGTGTTTAGAGTGCAAGTGAAATTTTCCTTCTCATTGTCAAAAGAAGATGGACTTAAATAAAGATTCAAATCAAACTGGTGAAGAGTGTACTCCACCAGATAGTATATTAGTTATTTTCATATATTTCGATTTAATTTATTTAAAATTTCGTATTTTTAGAATTTGTTTTCGTTCCGCTGAGGGGTTCACCGCTCCCCCCCCACGCAACTGTAAATATTCTTCGTTGGTCTTTCTCTTAGTACAACTTTCTCGGAAGGTTGTTGCAAAAAACAGCGTGCGATACAGTTGCGCACAGGCAATTGCTGACTCGTGTGATTTCAGCATTCGCTTCCAGCTCTTCGCACTCGTCCTCGTTTTCGCACTAGCTTCGCTCGTGCGCTAACCTCCGACTCGTGCTTCGAGCCTCCGGCTCATGCTGAAAAATTTACACTCGTTGGCAATCGCCTATTTTGCGCACTTGTATCACAAATAGCTATTGTAAACTACTATCCAATAGAAGTGGGACGATGATCGTGGGGGTTAAGGCGTAGGCTTTGGACTAACTCCGTCGGCTTGCGGGTTTGATTCCAGCCTCGCACTCTGGAAGAGCCTCGGCGGCCCATGCGGTAAACACTAGCCTAGCAAGGGAGCTGTTCATCTCCGGAGAGTCGTGGGACCAGTACCTCTAAAGAAAAAGGTTCTCTAAGTACTTAAAGCTGTTGCTCTTGGTGATTCGGAACCCACCTTAAACTATAGGTCCCCCTTCCACCCCCAAGAAAGTATGTGGGGTGTGTGTAAAGGAATAGGGATGAGATAGAAGAAAAATGTAAACCCTTAGGGGACACATTAGAAGCTTCCATTCCAACTACTATCCAAAAGCATTACACTTTAACCAAGATTGAATTCTATTCGGAAACTTTAATCTTTTGAGTAGCTTCACTTGAAAATTAATGCCCCATATTTAAAAAATGTGAAAAGAAAAAATTTTCAATTATCTAAAAAAATAGTTCATATACATTTATTAGGGTAGATACAATAAAATAATTGGTAAAGAATGAAATTTTACTTTATTTTGCAATATCCAAATAAGCAGTCTCGGTCCGTGGTACAGAAATTAATAAAACGTACATTCAATATAATAGAGTTGAACATAATACAAAAAATTTCGCATTTTGATACATTTTAATCAAACACGAAGAGGAATTCCAAATTACTATACCGCAAGGTCAACTTTATAGTAGTCAAAGGGAAGCGGGAGTGCGAGTGAGACAATAGTAGATGGCACGTAAGAGCGTCTTTGTCGCACTCATGAATATGACTACTATGAATTTGGCCTTTTTGTATATAACAGCTGTCAATATTTTGACCTTTAATTTTGAAAGGTCTATGCATAAACGTGGGGAAGGATAAACATCGAGCGCATAGCGCGAGATCCGACAGAAGTGCGCCCAGAATGCAAAAATGATCCGTCCGCGCAAGCGCGCGGCGGGTAGATTTCTTTAAATCGACTCAACCGTGTAAAGAATTCTGGTTCACGCAAGTGCTGTTGTATATTTCTTTCTGATTACGCTCTGGTTGCCTAATGGACTATCCATGATTTCTTGTGGGGTCAGTGGAACAACCGCGCCAGTGTACATATTTATTTTGGCCCGCTTTTCCACGTATGGCCTTAAATTTGTATAAAATCCACGAAGAGCTGTTATAGCATTATTTTTTTCCAATAATGCAAAAACATCACCATCGGATGTTGATAATACAATTTGTTCATTGACTGGCATGGGCTTATGGATATTATGACATGTTTTGAAGTTAATTGGTTTATTGGGTGGGAAAGTATATCTTCGAAGTTCGAATTTTCGGCCCGGATTGCTGTGGGGAATAAGTCGAACAAATCGAAGTTCGTCAAGTAAAAATCCAAGTATTAGTGAAGAAGAAACATGCGTGGCAGAAGGAGACCTGGACCTGGCACGGAGAGGATGTTTGTCAGGAGAAGGAGATCGGGCAGAAGAATAAGGTCTGGTAAGAGGAAGAATCCTGTCTGAAGAATGTCCTTTAGAAGAAGAAGCAGAAGAAGAAGATAAAGGTCCGCAACGAGGAATACCAGGAATAGGTTCGCCATTAGGCAAACACTCGAACTGTGTACTCAACTCTGCAACAAGAAACAGAGAATTATATTTTTCTTAAGGCGCACGATCTCACGTTGGCATAAGTCATTGCAATTAAAAGTTACATTACATTGCATAAAAATAGCAACTTCGTTTGAAAATAAGTCTATGAGCCTAACGAAAGTTTCAGATATATAATAACCTCGACGGATTTTCATGCCACCGATTTTTCCACAAAAATACTGGAAAACTAGTAAAGGATGCGAAGTTATCCATATTTGAAAAAAATTGTTTCGGCATGAAGCAACATGGAAATGATAGCTAAAAATGAATACTAAACGATGGCATAAGCATTTCAAATCGAATGGAAACTCAAAGGTCTTAGGTCGTCGCTAAACACAAAAAACAGCTAAGAATGGATTTGGTGAACAAAACCTTTAGAAGAAAGTGTACCTTCATATTTTTGGGACCCCTAACATTTAAAAAACACAAAAATTACTCAAATAACCCATTTTCTGATTGAAGCATAGCTTGTGATGAATGAAATCTCTGGAAAAAGCATGCCCCCTTGTTTTCAAGGTCGCGGAATCCAAATAAAGGGTTTTTGTTATACTGCATCAGGTCACCGTTCGTCCCTAACTCCAAGAAATAACTGATTAACACTGTGATAATCCATTTTTCTGTGGTATGGTACTCTTTTAATCTCAAAAGATTTATGAAGAGGCTTGCTCTTACGTTTTAGTACTTTTAGACTTATTTAGAAGAAATCAATAAGTAGCCTCCACTCGTCGGCTTCATAAATGCCTGGCATCAATTCGAATATCAATCCCTTGCTGTATGATACTATGCCAATAGAGGTTACTTTGTTTCTGAAATTGCTTCTCGAAATTCTTTCCTCTTTCTCTATAATACTTTGCATTCACGCCTTCGGACAAGAAAATTCTTTACTTTTTAGTACTGACGCAATGTATTTTGCATCATCCTCATGTAATCCTAAGTCTCTTACAATATCGTCTGAATCATCTTGCGGATAAATTTTGGCAACTATCTTACTTTCACTCTATGGGATGAAATCGTCATCGCAGGAGCTTATTTGTTTCAATCGTGACATCACAATTGCTCCCATTATCAGTCTCGGCAGATTTAGGGGGCCTCGTTGCTCTTGCAACATCGACATAAAAAATGCTTTTCTTACCCTCCCTAGCAACCCCTGAAAAGTTAGTCATACAGACATAGCATTCATTTTCCGTGAGCAGTTTCTCCCACAAAGTAGGTTTCATGAATTTTAGGGTTTTACTATCTCTACTGTTATCCCAACGACTCAACATTATTGGCAAACAGAACATATTTTTTGTGGATGCCATTTCTAACTATGATCAATATAATCGCGATCAAAACTGTTGGACATGGGTTCCATATAACAAGCTACAGCCTTGTCAGGCCCTATGAGGCCCTGTTTATATTATACGTCCCTGGTGTATGTCTACAGAGCGACATCTATGTCTTTCAAAAGTTTTTCAATCAGTCTTTGTTGTGTACCGTCTCATGAAGGAACTATCTTGCAATCTTACATCTCAATAAATCTAAATCGTTTACCATACATTTCTCGTTATTCTTTTAGTAGTTACAATCGATCTATTTAGCCTCAACAGGTTATGGGTCCAGATCGTCGCGTATCGTGATAGTGATCGTAATAGTGATCGCAAACTAAAAGTGCGAAGTAGTGTGTTCGAGAGGAAGCGTGGTTTTCGGGAAACTTTAAAAAAATGAATTCCTCGTACTCGGCGCGCATCGAATCATTGGGCAAGGAGAACTTCGATACGTGGAAGCTCCAAGTGAAAGCCCTTTTAGTGAAAAATGACGCATGGGAATATGTTAGTGGTGAAAAAGTAAGACCGACGGTAATCGAAGGAGATGCGGCATCAGTAACGGCAGCGCAGGCCTGGGATGTCGCGGACAGAAAGGCTCATTCTGATTTGGTTTTATCTATTCATCCGTCAGAGCTAAAGCAAATCAAAGGGTGCAATACTGCTAACCAAATTTGGGAAACATTGCACCGAATATATCAGTCGAAAGGGCCAGCAAGGAAGGCAGCCCTTCTGAAGAAGCTGGCCTTGCACAAAATGGCGGAAAGTGGAGATGTGAGAGAACACATCCGAGAGTTTTTGGACGCTGTGGACAAGCTCCATGAAATGGAAGTGGATATCAATGAAGATTTGTTAACAATTATGTTGTTATACAGCTTACCACCCAGCTTTGAAAACTTTCGGTGTGCGATAGAATCTCGCGACGATCTCCCTAAGCCAGAAGCCCTCAAAATCAAGATAATCGAAGAAAGTGATGCTAGGAAATCGAAGAGCAGTGACGTCACATCGAACTCCAGCGCCATGATGGCTGGACATAGCAACAACAGCCACACTCAGAAGTTCAGGAAGAAGGGGAATAAGTCAGATTCAAATCAAGAGAAGCCGTTTTTTCCGTTCAAGTGTCATCGATGTGGAAAGGTTGGTCATAAAATTGCTGAATGCAAGGCGAAGCATGGAAATTCGTCAGAGAAGGCTAGTAAAGCAGAGGAATTAGGTTTCCTCATTACTGTCAACGAAGAATCAGCATTAAAAACGGAAATCCCCTACCCTCAAGGAAAGTGGTGTCTCGATAGTGGTTGTACATCACACATGTGCAGTGATAGAAACCAGTTTGTGAGTAGTGATCAGTGTGACAGTGTTCAACTGAATTGGCAAGTAGTGCAACCACCGCAGTTGAATCGAAAGGAACAGTGCAAATTTTGATCAATGACGGGGAGAAAGAAAAAGTGTTGAATTTAGAAAATACACTTTTCGTTCCAGATTTGAGAACGGATTTAATCTCTGTTGGTAAGATCACCGATAACGGTTTTGAAGTAACTTTTAAGAAACATGCAGCTGTGATTCGAGACAAGAATGGGTGTGAAAAATTGTTAGCTGAGAGAGTTGACGGACTATATTATATTCGGGAAAATATAGAAAACGCGAAGGTATTATCCGAAGAACATAGTTCATCGAAATTAGAGCTATGGCACAAACGACTCGGTCATCTAAATTTTAAATATCTTAAGAAGCTTTTGACAGATGTCAAAATAAATTTTGATAAAGGGGAAGAAATTTGTGTTTGTGAAACGTGCGTTAAAGGAAAGTTTTCGCAAAAGCCTTTTCCAAAGGTTTCGTCTCGTAAGACAAAATTATTGGAAATCGTGCACTCAGACCTATGTGGTCCGATGCGTACGCAATCCAAAGGTGGCGCGAAGTATGTTATGACTTTTGTTGATGACTTTTCTAAAATGTGCAGTGTGAAGTTTTTAAAATCAAAGGATGAAGCATTAGGAGCTTTTAAAAGCTACCGAAGTATGGTAGAAAATCAAACCGGAAAAAGGATAAAATGTCTCCAATCTGACAATGGGAAGGAGTATCTAAATAAAGAATTTAATGATTATTTAGACAAGAACGGCATCGCACGAAGATTGACAGTTGTCTACACGCCTCAACAGAATGGAGTGGCGGAACGTAAGAACCGCACATTAATAGAAATGGCAAGATGTCTATTGCTGGAATCGAATCTCCCTAAATCTTTCTGGGCAGAGGCTGTAGCGACAGCAAATTATTTACGAAACAGGTGTCCATCAAGAAGCCTCAATGGTCAAATACCATACGAACGATGGTACGGGAAGTTACCAGATCTCTTACACTTGAAGACTTTCGGAAGTAAAGGACACTGTTTGGATAAGACACCCGGAAGAGACAAGTTCGATCAACAAACACGTGAATGTTTATTCTTGGGATATTCCGAAGAATCTGAAGGCTACAGAGTTTGGTTGACCGAATCTGAAAAAGTAGAAACTACCAGAGATGTAACTCTTCTCAACGAGTTCCTTCCAACGAAGAAAAACGAAGAATTTATCCAGGAAGCAGAAAAGAATTCATCAGAAGAGAAAACTTGGGTGGAAATAGAATCTACACCAATTCAACGAATACCAGAAATTGAAATCAACGAAGTGCAGCAAGAAGATGTCCACCTTGATAGCGAAGATGAAGATTTCTTAGGATTTGAAGAAGCTGAAAATCACGAAGAACCTGCAAGCAGAAGGTTAGCTGGACGTCGTAAATCCATCAGAACTGGAAACCGCGGAAGACCTGCAAAAATCTACAACATGAGCAACGTAGCTCTCGAAGAAGAACATTTTCAATGTGCCAACATCGCAGAAATCTCCTTGAAGGAAGCACTCGACGGAAACGAAGCCAAAGAGTGGAAAAGTGCAATTCAAGGCGAATTCGAAGCACTTTTGAAGAATGGAACTTGGGTGCTAGCAGATCGCCCCGAGGGTCGAAATGTCATTGGTTGCAGACTCGTACTTAGAAACAAGTACAACGCCGAAGGAACCTTGGAAAGAAGAAAGGCTCGATTGGTAGCCAAGGGCTACTCACAACGCCCAGGCCTTGATTTCAACGAGACTTTCGCTCCAGTGGTTCGACTCAGTTCAGTAAGACTTTTAATGGCTCTTGCTGTACAGAACGACATGGTCGTTCATCAGCTTGACGTAACTACCGCTTTTCTCAACGGTGAACTCGAAGAAGAAGTCTACATGGAGATTCCTGAGCTGTTTGAAGAGCTGTTACCTGAAATCGCAATAAAGGAGAAATTGCAATCAGGAAAATCTCAACAAAAAGGATCAGCGTCCAGAATGCTCTCAGAAATCAAGAAAGGAGAAAAAGTCTGTTTAATAAAAAGGGCCTTGTATGGTCTGAAGCAGGCTGGACGTCAATGGCATAAACGGCTTGACCAGGAATTAAAAGGCCTTGGACTAAAGCCTTCAAATACAGACATGTGTGTCTACATTGGCAAACGAAGAGAAAAATTATTGATTGTTGCAGTTTACGTCGATGACATGCTGATCGTCTCAAGTGATCTAGACTGGATTTCCAAATTTAAACAGGGTTTAAAGTTACGTTTTGAAGTGACAGACCTTGGAAGAGTTAAGTATTGTCTTGGCATGGAGTTCAAACAAGAGAATGGATCCATGAAAATCTCGCAAGGTGGATATGTTCAAGATGATTTAAGAAGATTTGGGATGGAAGATTCGAGACCTCCTGCAACACCGATGGATCCAAATACGAAGTTCGTAGAAGAGGAAAAAGATTCAACTCGAGAACGCGAAGAATATCCTTTTAGGGAACTAATAGGAAGTCTGATGTTCCTGGCCGTTGCAACACGACCGGATATAGCATTTTCGGTCAATTTCCTCAGTCAGTTCAACAGCAGTTATGAAAAGCAGCATTGGATCGCAGCGTAGAGGATTCTACGTTACTTACGTGGAACTACAAACCTGGGGATTACATACGAGAAGGACTACAATCAATTGGAAGGATTTGTGGATGCTGACTGGGCAGCATGCACTCTGGACAGAAGATCTTATACCGGATATGTTTTCGTTCTTGCAAAAGGAGCAGTGACCTGGGAAGCGAAGAAACAGCGTACCGTGGCATTATCAACCACCGAAGCCGAGTATATGGGGCTCGCTGAAGCTGCAAAAGAAGCAGTGTATTTGAACAGATTCCTGAAAGAAGTCGGATTAGGGAATCAAGAAGTCATCAAAATCTACAACGATAATCAAGGAGCCCAAAAACTCGCGAAGAATCCAGTCTTCCACTCAAGAACGAAACATATTGATATTCGTCATCATTTTGTGAGGGAAGCACTCGAACGTGGTTTAATTACCTTGCACTATCTACAGTCGGCTGAGTTGATGGCTGACGTATTCACCAAAGGATTACCAAGGGAAAAACATCAAAAGTGTTTGTGCAATTTTGGAATAAAAGTTTAGTGAAGTGAAGTGCTGTACGCTTGAGGGGAAGTGTTGGACATGGGTTTCATATAACAAGCTACAGCCTTGTCAGGCCCTATGAGGCCCTGTTTATATTATACGTCCCTGGTGTATGTCTACAGAGCGACATCTATGTCTTTCAAAAGTTTTTCAATCAGTCTTTGTTGTGTACCGTCTCACGAAGGAACTATCTTGCAATCTTACATCTCAATAAATCTAAATCGTTTACCATATATTTCTCGTTATTCTTTTAGTAGTCACAATCGATCTATTTAGCCTCAACAAAAACATTCGGTGTACATTTTACAAATCTTTTCAGAAGTGAGTTTTCAATCGTTCGGAACCTGAAATTAACTGAAAAAAATAGCAGAATATATCAGGGTTCTTATCGCAAGAAAGTTTAGAAGTAGAAGCTCGAACGTTAATTCGAGTTAACTCTTGCAGGGCGGCGCGCCTCCAGGAGCCTCGTTACCTCAACAGCGTGCAGAGCTAATCATTCTACAGGATTTTATTGACATGGTTTGACCAGTCGGTAACCTAGTTAAACTAAACCATATCAACACCTTTTTTCCAAAGATTATGTTCACCACGTGTTAAATTCCAGAATCAAAATGAGTCACTTACATGCTTCTTACTTATTTTTTGAGGTTAGGAACGAATGATGACCTGATGGATTATAACAAACACTTGATTCGAAATCAGTGACCTTATAAACAAGAGAGTACTCTTTATGAACCGTGATTTGATAGAGTTGAACGGACCTCAGATTCGGATTCAGCGACCCCAAGAACATACAGGTATGGTGATGTAGTTTACCGCACATGACATTTTCGTTGTCTGCCTGTGTTATTTTTGGAGTATTCATTTCTACTAATGAGAATATTAATTCTGTTAATATTTTTTTATATAAATTGCAAGTTTTTGAGCACTTTTCAGTCCCTAAGTTTATTTCGTTCAGCGAGATCTTTCTTGGCTCGCGAGCCGGCACGCGGCTCAAGCGGACACACACACAAAAAGCTCGGCTCGCGTCAGTCGTGAGCTTTTGCAAACCTGTAATCAAAACGAAATTCTTCCCAATTCTCTTTAAATCCCAAAAATTTGGATTTGCGTAAAACTTAAACAAATTTTACTTGAAAGTCTTTGAAGTCTTATTATTAATATAAGCTAATAAAATATAAAAAATCTTCACAGGTTCTCAAATCCACTGCCAAAATAATTTAAGGAGTTAAAATGAAATGCGGGACCTCGATGTAGTTACCGAGCTGGATGAGATCAAGGAAAAAATGAAAGCCCTCTTTGCCGAGGACTTGAAGGAGGAACATAAGATTAATATCACAAAAAGGACTACAGAGCGAGCCTGAAAACGACTAGCCTAATAATAGACAGTCCTAGGAAGAATCAAAGGAAGTCTCGAGGCTAGTGGATTTAGCAGATGACTTGGCTGCAACGATCTTAGCGTGCACTGAGGACATAACTAGGGCAACAACCGCTTCAGTCTTACTGCAGGTAGAGAAGTGGTTGGAAGAACATGGACTGAAACTGGCTTTAAAGAAAACGGAGATAGTGGTACTCACTAGGATCTGATCCTTCCCAAATACGTTTGGAGTGAAGATCGCGCGACACAACATCCAGGCCGCGAAGGCACTTGAGCATTTGAGTGTCATGATGGATCAGAAGCTCACCTCCTAATGACAGTCATGTTCTGCGGCTTACAGAAGGAAAAGAAGATGAACCCAACCTTGTTGTAGTGGAAGCTAAGATGAAAAGGCGAGCAGAAAGGCAGATGGACGGCCGCGATAAAGGACGGTGTCACTTCGTCGATTTGCAAAGATCATGAAGACCTGATCTTTTACCTCACAGAGTTTCTTAGATGCCACGGGCATTTCAGTCACTACGTGCATCAGTTGAAATAAAAAAGTATCCAGAACTCTAACTACTGTTTAAAAGAAACAGACGACGTGGAGAATATTTTTTTCGAATTTTTCAGATTCAGGGCAGCAAGAAGGAGCAACCTGGAAACCAAATTGGGAGTAGCTTTGACGCCTGAAAGTATCGGGAAAGCAATGATGCAAAGCAAAGGAAATTGGGAGGCGGTAGCCCCATACGTGAAAGCTGTCCTGAGAGAGAAGAAACAGGGTGAATGATAAGAATTAGGAGCGGACCCAGCTGTTGGTTGTTTCTAAGGGTTGACGTAAAAATTTGCACAAAGGATGGCAAACATATGGAGCCCATATGAAGTTAAATATGGATGGTTTCTGAGCTGAAAAAATATTTCCCTGGCCCCACCAGAGTTTTTTTTTAAATCATGTACTTAAGGCTTTGCAAAAATTTAGATTTTGGTTGCATACATTTGCAAGAATTCTGCACTAAATCTTAGGCCCCGAAAAAATTGTTTTTTCATGGGTAGCTGTGCTAGCGAATTAATCGTGCAAAAAACAATAGGACTGATGTTCGCTTATAAAATTAAACTGGTCTTTTTTCAATTTTTTCAATATCAACATATCTTTTTGAATTGATAGACTTAAATTCGCCCTATTTTGCTTCCTTTGGTTCAAGAACAGGAAATTTATATTCAAAATTATTATAAAAAATTTATCTAATCAAATACTTATGTGTACTAGTTTGTTGTAGAAAAAATTATTTTTCTAACAAGTTATTTTGCATTCTTATTACAATGGTATTTAGTAATAAAAAATCGTAATAAATTAAAAATTAATAAATAATTCATAAAGTTTTTGATAATTTTTTAATATATGAAGGCTAATGGGTAGAAAATGAACTGATTTCTATAGCATTTTTTCAAACGAATGTTTTTTAACAGTTAAATAAAATGTGAAATATGATTTTAATGTTTTTTCTTCTAATCTATTTTCAATCATTCTGAACATACTCCACGTCTATCTGTCCAAAATTTTAATCAAAGAGTGTACCGTCTATGCACGTCTCAATTTTGACGAAACGCTTAAAAAATAATTACTCGAAATTACACATATATTACATACAAGTATACTCACCAATGGAATTGAGGAGAACCATGCAAGATAAGAACAAAGTATAGGCAATCTCCATATTTCCAAATTACCAAAAAACTGATTATTGAAATATAGGACAATTTGCTCAACACTGTGACCAAGGAATTTTCGGTTTCTTCATTGAATTTTATGATATATACTATAGTCGTTATCTCTTAGACTAAGCCTGTCTAGTTTTCTCTTCTGAGATATTTACATTTGATAAGAGTTTGTTTCAAGGAAAAAAATGTGGCGAAGTAGGAATAAGTAAAATTTCAGATTTCATAAGAATATATATTTTAGATATCTTGACTACGATGCTATATGGGGCAGAATACGTCAAGTGTTCCCACCTCAAATTATTATTATTTTTTTTTGATCGGGTAAAAACTTGGCTGAATTATAGTCCTAGTGATAATATATTAATATACCAAACTTCAGGTCCATTTATCAACCAGTTTTAGAAAGCTGTCTTAATGCAATTTAAGACTACCTTAAGATTTTTTTTCTATTTTCCAATTTTTTTAAAATTAAAATTAAAATTGACTTCTTCAACTCTTTAGAGTCACGTAGAAGGAAAAGAGGAATGAATGCTTATAATCAGGTAACTATTACGTTTCAAATGCAAGTATCTAGTTCGATATATTTCTTGAAAGTCGTCGTTCACGAACATGTATTAACAAATTGAAAAAATGAGGAAATTGAAAAAACTTGGATTTCTACAGTTTTGGCCACTTATGGGCTACGTTTTGCCACGTTTTGCACCAGTTTTAGCCATTGAAATAATAATTCAGTTGCTTTTGAGCTACTTTTTTTTCTTAATATATTTTTTCTGTATACCTAACTTAGCTTCTTTGGCTTCTCTCAAAAGAGAAACTGGGTGTGCAAGCACTTTTGGGTCTGCAACTTGAACTGCCAAAAAAATTTCAAATAAAAAATAATCACCTAAATCGCTTTCTAAAGACAATAGTCAATATCTGCATGACCGTAGTAATATTCAACAACACCAAAAAACTACCCCTAGCATATTCAACGAAACGCGTCTCAGATGCTTTCAACTAAAATCGCAAAAAAAATTTCAAATAAAAAATAATCACGACAAGCACGTTCCCAAGATTCTGTGTAATATCGTCACCGCCACAATAATATTCAGCAACCCCAATAACTACCCCTATCGCATTTAAAGAACCTCGTATCAGCTGCCTGCTACTAGAACTGCCAAAAGATTTCAAATTAACGGTAATCACCCCAAAGACATTCCCAAGTCTCTAGTTTATATACCCACCTCCGTAGCAATATTCAGCAACCCTCGAGAACTACGAGATTATAATTAAGGAAAATTGGTAGAATTTCGACTAGCCTGTTAAAATACAGATTGGTTTCGACCGCTGTAAATTACCATCTTTATTTCATTGACAATGAGCTGACAATACGTTGTTTCCTCGCTGCTATAGCTAGCCGTCATTAATTCATCACCAAAGATATTATAGTTTTTTTTTTTTTTTTTTTTTTTTTTTTTTTTTTTAATGTCAAGGTCTATAAAAGGATGAAATAAGATTTAATAAGGAGTGTTTTTTTATATTGCTAGAGGGAATAAGCAGCGACCTGTGTCGAAGCAGTGTTGTGGAACAAACGTGTTGTTTAAATAAGCAACACGGGAATTCTATAAATTAACACATATATTACACGTAGATTTAATGCTTTCACGATGATTCATTATAATAAATTAAAATTTTAAAGCTTTTTCGGGTTTCAATCGTGTGCGAGACTATGAATGTTGCCGACGTTTCGTGAACATTGCAGTTCACTTCTTAAGGGCTGACCTGAAACTGAAGTTTCAGGTTATGTTGTTCTTATATATGTATTCTCAACGATGCCTGTGATTGGCCAGAGCGCCCCATGGTGGGGACAGGTCGTACTTGATTGGCCAATCAAGTCTTTTTTTTTTTTTTTAAACCGGGAGGACGGAAAGCCAAATCGGATTGGTATTATATCCATTGTCGCTATTGATGTTATAAGGGTGTTTTAAGATTTCGATTGCTTCTCCATGTTTTCTTGGAAATTTATTGCACGTTTTTGCGATGACGGTTGTTTTGTCAAATAAAATGCTATGTCCTGTTTCGATATGATGCTCAGCTAGTGCTGATTGCGCGAAATGTTTTAGCCTGACTTAACTCTCATGTTCCTTTACACGTTGCCTCACCGCCCTCCCGGTTTCTCCAATATAGACTTTGGCACAAGAACAAGGGATTTTATATACTTCCGGTTCACTGAAAGGTGCCTTTTTATCTTTAGGGTTATTTAGAAGTTGTCCTATTTTCGCAGGTGGTTTAAATATGGTTTGGATGTTGTGTTGGTTGAGAATTCTTCCTATTTGTTCTGTGATAACTTGAATGAAGGGTAGCATGGTGGTCGTTTTTCTCTCTCTTTCTTTACTACGTTGTGTTGACTTGTTTTTTTAAATGTATTTTCTTATTGCTTTATTAATTTGTTTGTTTGCGTAATCGTTTTGTATCAGCTTTTGTTTAACATTTTGTAGTTCCTTGTATAAGTTATCTTTATCTGTTATGGAGACAGCTCTGTATATAAGGAAGTTGATGACTGATTGCTTTTGAGATGGGGGGTGTTGGGAGGAGGAATGCAGGTACATTTTTGTATCGGTAGATTTTCTGTAAACTTCATGTCCTAATGTGTTGTCAGATCTTTTGTAAACTAGTACGTCCAAGAAAGGCAATTTTCCGTTTTGTTCTATTTCCATGGTGAACTTGATATTAGAGTGTAATTGATTGATGAAATCAAAGAACTTGTGTACTTCATCTAGTCTATGTCTCCAGATGACAAAAGTGTCGTCAACGTAACGGCAAAAAAATTCCGGTTTAAGCTTGGATTTATTAAAGATTTTAGTTTCTAGATTTTCCATGAAAATGTTGGCTATTACAGATGAGATTGGAGATCCCATTGCTGCTCCTGAGGTTTGTTCGTAGAATTGTTTATTGAATGAGGAGTAGATATTAGTGAGACAGTATTCTATCAAAGGTGTGAGATTGGAGGGGAAGTTTGCAAAGGATTTAATAATATCGATTGTATCAGAGATTGGTACTTTCCTAAAGAAAGATACTACGTCGAAACTTACTAGGATGTCTCGGGGTTGAATGTGAATCTGTTGTATCTTTCTGATGAAGTCAAAAGAGATTTGTAGGTGTGTGATAGAATTTAGTTTTTTGGCGAGAAAGCGTGATAGGTTGTAAGTTGGTGAGTTTATTGCGCTGAAGATCGGTCTGAGTGGAATGTTGTTTTTGTGGATTTTTGGGAGTCCGTAAAGTTTTGGAGAGAATTAGTAGGTATTAATTTAGATATTGTTTCGCTGTCAAGTTTTGAGTCTTTTAAGAGGATTTTCGTTTTGCTGACTATTGTTTTTGTGGGGTCTTTTTTAAGTTTTTCATATGTATCGTCAGTTAGAAGGTCCATGATTTTGTTGTTATAGTCTTCTTTATTCATTTCGACTGTTGTGTTGCCTTTGTCTGCAAGTAATATTATGATGTCTTTATTCTGATTGAGTTCTTTAATTGCTGTTTTTTCTTCTTTTGTTAAGTTTGAGATGGGAAGTTCGGCTTGCCGTAAGATGTTGGCCGTACTAAGCCGTATGTCATTCGCTTTTTCGGGTGGAAGGGAAGAATTGTGGATTCCAAATTACTGATAATTTCTTCTTTCGGGATTTTGGAGGGAGCTACTGCAAAGCTATGTCCTTTAGATAAGGCTGAAATCATTTTATTGCTGAGAGGATGGTTAGAGATGTTTTTGACTGCGTTAGTTAATGGTGCTTGCTTTACTGGAAGTAATTTGTCAAATTTTATTTTTTGTTTCTGAGTGCAAAAATTTTTAATCCGTTGGGATTGGTCAAATGATATGCGGTCCAATGTAGACCATATGTCAAATCTGAGAGTGTTCGATAGAAAAAGGTGAAGTTTTAGCAGTTTCTTGGAAGTAGTGTGCAAGGAAAATTTAGTATGTTCTATTCTTTCTTTCAAGACGTGCAATAATTTCCCAAGAAAACATAGAGAAGCAATCGAAACCTTAAAACACCCTAATAACATCAATGGGGACAATGGATATAATACTAATCCGATTTGGCTTCCCGTCCTCCCGGGTTTTTTAAAAAAGACTCGATTGGCCAATCACAAGAATCGTAGAGAATACATATATAAGGACAACATAACCTGAAACTTCAGTTTAAGGTCAGCTCTGAAGAAGTGAACCGCAATGTTCACGTAACGTCGGCAACATTCATAGTTTTGCACACGATTGAATCCCGAAAAAGCTTTACAATTTTAATTTATCACATATTACACGTGTTCATAGGACTAAAATGTGTTAGTTTGAATAAAAATGTTGAAGTTTTGAAATTACACAATACACGGAGAAACCTTCTGCAACATTATTTAATCAAGATAACATTTTATTTTACTATCCTTATTTTGCAATGGACGGTCCGAAGGCAACTGTTCTAATATGTGTATTTCTGAAATTATCTCGAATTGAAAGTGAAATACATTGTCTCAACATTTGATTTTCGTTCTCGACCTCATTTTGAACAATTAATCATGTTTCTCATTACTTTTTGTTAGATAAGATAGTTATTTAAATTGTCGTAGTTATAGGTTAGGTGATTTCATTCATGCTCATTTAGTAGGTTTCCTGATGATACATTTTAACAAAGTTTGCAAACATTTCGAAAAATAGCCCTGCATCGGTACAGTTCAATAATAACTTCATAAGTTTAAAAAAGAATGTCATGTTTCAGACTTCACACCAGTTTCCTATTTTCCCCCTTTTTCCCTTTTCGAAAAAATGCTTCTTTTTCCCTCTGTTTTCAAGAAACCTATCACTTTTTCCTTTGTATAGTTTTCTTCGGTTAAATGCGAATCGCATTGAAAGAACGCGATAAGAAAATCCAAATATCTTTTGTTAAAAATCTACTATTATATTTTGGTTCGAAATTGATCTCTTTTAATTGAAAATGTCACCAAATGGTAGAAAATTTAATTATTTTGTCGAGCATGCAATTATTTTGTGGAAAGGCTTCTTCTTTGGTCAAAAATTCAACTACTTTTGTGGCAGAAACTTAATTTTCTTGGTTGAAAATTCATATTTTTGGCTATGTTGGAAAATCATATTTTCGGGTTTTTTCATCTGTTTTGTATAAAGTTCGTCCTTATATCTTCAGAATTCAAAAATTTGTTTTAATTGATGTATCTCGTTGGAAATTTGTCTTTTTGGTAGAACATCAATCTTTTCAATGGAAAATTCATCATTTTAGTTCAAAATTTAATGTTGGCTACACTGAGAAAAATGGATTATGCGAAGTGGATATTACAAGCTGAGGATAATACCCCGTAAAAAAAGTATTATATCGCATATGATCGATAATATTTTTCGAATACAGTAAACTTCCTTCTATTTCAAAGATCCCCTTATTTCAAAGTTCACCTATTTCAACACCCCTATATACGCTTATTTCAAATTGCGCAGTTCCGTCATCTCCCACCACGGACTCTGTACGGGCTGTACGGTCACGCCCGCGTCAGTGGCTGGCCAATTAAAAAAAGAAGCCCGAAGAGCGCCCTCGTTGGTTTAAATTGAGTATCTTAGCATGACGTCATGGGAATGCAGACAACTTTTTCGAGAAAATATCCTAAATGTAAAAGTAAGTCAGATCGATTTGATCAGAACCGGGTACTCTAACGTCAAATGTCAGATAATTGATTGTATGTCGCGAAACACTTGAAACACTTGAGAAATACTACTATTCAGACCTTTATCACTTACCTTTACGTTTAGGAGATTTTCTCCAAAAACTCGTATGCACTTGCAGTTCCATGTGGTAACCTCCCTGACTGCTGACATTTCCACCTATCCTAGTATTCTACACTTGAAAACTATTAATAGTCAGACCTTTATAACTTGCTTTCACGTTTAGAATATTTTCTCAAAATATAAAATGAATCAATTTCAAGAGTGGATGAAATACTTTCGGTTTGCCTAGACACTTCGGTAAACAAGATAACCTCAAAGTCGTTCACAAGATTTTTTTGCATGGGAGCATGACAATCAATTGGCCCACAAATTGCTGAAGATTTTGCTAGAAAAAGGCAAAAAGTTTCAAGTTCGACTATTTGTTCTACTGCCCAAATTAATGGCAAAGAATTACAGGATGAGGGTTCGGTATCTAAAGCTCTCCCAAAGCAATTAAGTGGGAAAAACACACTCGAAATTTATATAATTGATACCAGTAATCGTATTATTGGGAGAGCATTGTTTGAAAAATCGGAAAACTTAATTTTTCCGAAAGTATGTATCAATTGTATTATTCTCGTATATTAATAATGGACTTTATTTAATTGATTTTTTTTATTGGGCTCAGTTTTTATAAAAAGCCTTAGTTACGAATATATTTTTGATAATGCAGGTCTGGATCTAGAACCTCTAGGTAGATGATTTGGAAGGAAGGAGTGAAAATAAGTACAAACAAAATAAAGTTTCAACCAGAAATGGAATAATCGAATTTTCACTCGAAAAAATTAATTTTCAACCGAAAGAAAAAGTGTTTTCCGCAAATTGTTACATTTCTGAATAAATAATCGAATTTTTAAATAGAATTATGAATCTTCAACAGATGAAAAATCTACCAAAAGAGACAAAGTTTCAAACGGAAAAGCGAATTTTCATCAAAAGACTTGAATTTTCAACCAAGAAAGACGATTATTTCGAAGGGGATGAATTTTTACCGGATGATGAATCATAAAAAAAAAATTTAGCAAAGGAGTTTAACTTTCAAACAAGTAGTTAAATTTTCAACCAAAAGATTAGTTTTTAACCAAGAAGATCAATTTCCTACGAAAAAGACGAATTTTGAACAAAATGTATGGATTTTCAAACAAATAGTTGAACTCTCAACCAAAAAAAGATAAATTTTCGACAAAAACATTATACATTTTATTAATTTGTATTCGCTTTTCTCGTTTAGTTTTTTCTAAGAATTTTTTCATTCGATTGTTTTCTTTGTCAGTTCAAATGTATTTTACAGGACGTTATACGTTTACAGGGATTACAAGCTTACCTAGGAAGCACCCTAAGAGGGAGAGCGTTACTGTTTAAAATAAAAAGTGCACGAAATGTATTAAATGCATCTAATTAAACGGAGTGAACAGAAATTGCGGTGGATTTTCTCCATGCGGATTTCGCAGACAAGAAAAATAGGTATTTCTATATCAGTTTTTAGATTATGAAAATTGTATCATTAAAGCCATAAATTTAAAAGTAAATATAACTTTTTTAGGATTAAATGACATTTTTTAAAGAGTGGAGTGCTGCAACGTAAATTGAGTTCGCTTCTTCTTCCGAACGAGTTGGAGTTTATTTTATTCCGGGAAAGCCAAAAACGAAAACTACTCCTAAAACTTCAAACGAAGGAAAGTTTTCGATTAGATATGTCAATGAAGGAGCCAAATTACGTGGATGTGAAGCACTAGAAGATGTTGCAGATGGAGGTTTTGAAACTACCATCAGTTTGCCACCTGACTGTATATCAGAGTATTATTTTGAGATGGATAAATTTAGAGTTCACAATACAGAGTACAGAATCGATTTCACGATTATTTTAGATGCTGACGAGAAGTTTCTGGTATTCGCTAAGAATAAAGAAAGTTTAATTTCGTCAAAAACGACCAATGTCTTGTTTTTCTGCGATCTTTATAAAACTATTGATTGTTGGAAGCATTTATTTGCTCATGAAGTTGACCAAACTGCAAAACTATATTTATAAAACAAGTTGATATTTTCTACTATCGTCCAGTTGTGCAAGAAGTGATTCAGGGCGCGACATTCTGTAGCATCTACAGGAATTTTCTGTTTGCTAGAGAGCCTTAATGTTCTAAGTACGAGAATTTTGCACTGTCACTCGACTTAGAATTATTTCTCCTAAATGTCTTAGTAGCAGAGGCGAACTGGCCAGATGAATGTATCGTCAAAACCTTGTACGTAAACTGCCGAGATAGCACACAGTTGATGTTCTCCCTAGATGAGAAATCTTCGATGAGCTCTCGAATTCGAGATTAGATTTTTATGCGATATTTCGAGAATGCGGGTTGTCTTCAATCCCCATGATGGTCAAGTGTTTTCTAAATCGGCAGTGCTCAGTAAGCATCCCTACTCGGACATTAGTCTGCCTTCTTTCCATATTTAAAAGTTTATTCGTCCTCTTAGTACGTGTACCAGATACGGAATCCTTAAAATGCACCTTTTTTTGGTTTGCTTCAATATGTCGCATGCTATTTTCGCCGATGTGTACGAGATACGGCAGTAGGGTTCCAGGCCAATCAGTGGCTGTGAAGCTCCCATCTTAGCCAGTGCCTCTTTTTTCGCATGACCTTAAAAATCTTCATGGCTGGGAACCTAGATCAGACTAACTCAGTTTTTACCGGTGACCTTCAGAAGAACTTGAAAACAGCTCCAGACTAGTCTGGAAGTAAACTGTTCAGATCTTGAAGCTTTAAATGCTGCTTGACTGTTACAACGAATGCCAACGTGCTGGCCTTTATAAGCCCGCTTACAAATTTGCTCCAGGCTGTTGCTGTCAATGTGACATCAGTTTGCATAACGAAAAAAATATCTCCGGATAGCATGCGCTTACTGATATCATATAGATCTTTCACCTCAGAATCACTAAGGTTCTCACATATTAGGAGTCCATAGACTTCCGCCGCTGCCATCTTCCTTACAGAAAGGTGCATCGCCAAACAGAAAACCCTTTGTAAGCTTTCCAGTTGTTTAATAGAACGGATTAGTTCAGTTCTTGGCAACCAGATCATTGATGCATATGCTATTATGGCTCTGGTTGCTATTATGGCTCGGTCAATATTTATCAAAATGTTTAAAAATTTTCTCCGTAAACTACTATCTAATAGCAGCACACTTTCGCAAGTTCGAATTAAACTGGAAAACTTTCAATATTCTACTAGGTACACTATAAAATTAATGCCCTATAGGTGAAAAAGGTAAAAATTAAAATTCTTGACTTATCTAGAAAGAATTGTTCTTGTACATTTCTTAGGGTAAGTAAAATAAAATAATTGGTAAAAAATTAAATTTGTCCTTTATTCCGCAATATCTGAATAAGCAGTCTCGGTTCGGGGTACAGAAATAAATAAAACATACGCTTAATTTGATAGAGTTCAATATAATATAGAAAATTTCGCATGCTTGATGCGCTTTAATCAAGCACGAAGAGCAAGACTAGTAATGTGCATGTATCCGTTAGAGCCGATGGATTCTCAACAAAAGGGAATTGAAAATTACTGAAAATAACAGATATCAATGTTTTGACTACGAGATACGTAGATTACTTCAAACCGACTTAACCCTGTGATAAATCGTGATTTAAAAGTTCTATTGTACATTTCTTCCTGATGACGGTCTGGTTGCCTAATGGACATTCCGCAATTTCTGTTGGGGTCATTACACCAACTGCGCCCGTATACATGTTTACTTTCGCCCGCTTTTTCGCTAATTTACCATATGTGTATAAACCACGAAGAGTCGTTTTAGAATAACGTTGGTCCAATATTGCAAAGACGTCACCATTGTACGTTGATAATACAATTTGTTCTTCGGCTGGCACGGGCTTGTCGACATTATTGAATGTTCTTAAACGTATTAGTGTATTGGATGAAAAAGTGTATCTTTGAAGTTCAAATTTTCTGTCCGGATTGCTGTGAGGAATAATTCGAATAAATGGAAGTTGTTCAAGTTGAAATCCAAATATGGGCAAAGGCAAATGCCTGGCAGTAGGAGACCTGGATCTGGCACGAAGACGAGGCTCAGCAGGAGAAGGAGAACGGGCAGAAGAATGAGGTCTGGGAGGATCAAGAGTTCTTTCTGGAGAATGTCTTTTAGAAGAAGATGAAGAAGAAAAAGAAGAAGGTCCGCAACAAGGAACGCTAGGAATAGGTTCGCCACTGGGCAAAGACTCGGACTGTATACTCAACTCTGCAAAAAGAAACAGGGGATTACATTTTTCTTCAGGTATACCTGACAAAAATTAACTGTTTTGGTACCCAAAGACTAGACTAGTTCTCCCCGGAGAATGTTCATGTCCTAAAAATTAATTCGTTCTCCAAATTTTTCCTATACGTTAGGATTTCGAGATATTCTACCCCAAAAGAGAAAAAATGTTTATTTTCAGCCATATTTGAAACAATATATCACGAGCAGCAATTATTTGCCAAAACTGCTTCCAAACCAATTTTTTTTCGAGACACTGAGAAACTAGTAAATTATATGAAGGAAGAAAGATATCGTTCCAGGATATGCCGAAATGGGAATTGAAGAGAAAAATCGCTGCTCGTGTTATATTGTTTCACATATACCTGGAAATGGCCATTTTATCATTTTTATCGTAGTAAATTTTGAAATCCTGACGTGCAGGAAAAATTTGGACAATGGTCTCGTTTTTAGGATCACAAAGTCCTTTGGGTTCACAAATTTTGTCGGCCTGTGTTACTATCCAACTAATTCAATCAGCAAGCAAACCGAACATATTCAAGTCCTTTGAAATAGATACTGAAAATCGCAGAATTGAAAATTATTTTATACTAGCAATGCCTGTGATTGGCCAGAGCGCCCCATGGTGGGGACTGATCGAACTTGATTGACCAATCAAGACTTTTTCAAAAAACCCGGGAGGACGGAAAGCCAAATCGGATTGGTATTATATCCATTGTCCCTATTGAAGTTATTAGGGTGTTTTAAGATTTCGATTGCTTCTCTATGTTTTCTTGGAAAATTATTGTACGTTTTTGCGATGACGGTTGTTTTGTCAAATAAAATGCTATGTCCTGTTTCGATATGATGCTCAGCTAGTGCTGATTGCGTGAAATGTTTTAGCCTGACGTTACTCTCATGTTCCGTTACACATTGGCTCACCGCTATCCCGGTTTTTCCAATATAGACTTTGCCACAAGAAGAAGGGATCTTATATAATCCTGGATCACTGAGAGCTGCCTTTTTATCTTTAAATTTGTTTAGAAGTTGTCCTATTTTCGCAGGTGGCTTAAATATGGTTTGGATGTTGTGTTTGTTGAGAATTCTTCACGAAACGTCGGCAAGATTCTTAGTTTCGCACACGATTGAAACCCGCAAAAAGCTTCAAATTTTAAATTTATTTTGATGAATCATCGTGAAAGAATTAAGTCAATTTAAAAATCCATAATAAAGAATTTTTAAATAATAAAAATAAAGATGATGTGTTGCTGTTTAATGAATGAAAAATTATAAAATAATAGCAATTGTGATTTGCGTACTATTTACAACAGTGGTGCAAATATTGAATTTGTCCTATTAAAAAGGTCTACAGCTTACAATTTCGAATAAAAAACTTTTCAAATCGAATGGAAATTGAAAATACTACATTTTTTCCGGATTTTGCTCTGTTTGTATTTTTCCGTATTTTCCTCTGCTTCTATTTTTACGACTTAAGTCTTTCTCACAGAGAAAGTCTACATTGAAGAATTGACAGTGGTAAATTTCAAAAAGAAGAATTTCTTATAAAACGAGGCACTCAAGAAATTTGGTATAAGATTCGGTAGTTTCAGTTAGGGTTCGAATCCTGAGTGAATGCGATTTTTCAAATCGTTTAAAAATTCGGTCATACGTACATATTTTGAAAAATATATATTTATGTTGTTGTTGAGAAACCGTGTACGTTACAGATAGAGATCAGATAAGAAGTATTTCGCCACCTGGTTACCATATTACGCCGCAAGACTCTGATCTGCGTAATGCTTAAAAAAGATTTTCTTGAAATGAAAGGTATATTATATATTATTGTATTCACCAATAGAATTAAGGGTAGCCATGGCGAATAAGACCAGGATATAGGTAATCCTCATATTTTCAAATTAGCAAAGAAACTGATTAATGAATAATAGGGGAAATCGCGTAACACTGTAACCAATGAATTTTCTAGTGCTTCAACAGATTTTACAATCGATACTACAGTCGTTATCTCTTAGACTGAGCATGTCGAGTTTGAAATTCTGAGATATTTACATTTGATAAGAATCAGTTTCAAGAGAACAGATTTGGCTATCTAGAAGTATACAATATTCCGGGTTTTCTATAAGTACCAACGGCCATACCACGCTGAAAAACCCAGTTCTCGTCAGATCACTGAAGTTAAGCAGCGTTGGACGCGGTTAGTACTTGGATGGGTGACCATTCAAGAATACTGACATGAGTGCTGTTGGCACATCGTGGGTGTGGTGAGCCCACACTTGTAGTTATTTATAACTACAAGAAAAACCTAGAAACACTACCCGAATCGGGTAGTGTCACGCCTACCCTGAAAGGGAAATGGTTTAATGGTATATATATATATATATATACTTAAAATATCTCGTCTACAATAACAACTATGTATAAGACAGAAAGTCCAATAAAAATCATATAATTAAAATCAAATATAAAATGAAAAGTAGACCAACCTCTCAGTACGACTAAAACGAATTTCAAGTAAATGTAACAGACTTTAAAGATTAAACGCGATTTCAAAGTATTCAAACAGTTTTGAAATGCTTTGAAAGATTTTCAGTGATTTTAAGGTATTCCCATGGATTTAAATGGATTTTAGGGGATTTCATAGGATTAAACTAGAATTTTTTCAAGCATCTTTTACAGTTTCGAAACCAGCTGAGAAACAGTAGCACGTTCATCATAAACCTAGCCCATTTTTAGACTTTAAAATAAATATGGTCTTTTAGATACAACTCTTATCTAAATAATTAGGTTCAGTTGAGAAGTTAATCACTCTCACAATCTGATGTATATTAAAATAAGATCGTTCTAAAGTCCAATTTGATCAAATTTTAATTTTAATCCTAGATTCGGGCATAAAAAATTACCACGATACAGGAAATCCTCATCATTTAACTGATGTATCTCGTTAAAAATTTAACATTGGCTAAAAATACATATTTTTTAATTAAAAATTCTACTACTTGTTTGAAAGTTAGACCACTTGATTATAAATTCATTTTTCTCAAGATTCTTTTCTTTTGTTGAAAATTAAACTTTATTTTTCATTAAAAACTAATTTCTTAATCTGTAAATTAAGCAATTCAATTTTTTGTTACAAATTGATCATTTATAAGCTGAAAATTCTATTATCTGACAGATAACTCGTCTTTTTGGTAGGGAAATTAACCTTTTTTGTTGTGAATTCTTATTTTTGGCTGAGGATTCAACTATTTGGTTAGAATTCGACTGTTGGTGGAAACTTTATCTGTAATGGTAAGAAAGTTATCTTTTTTGTTTGAAAATGAAATGTTTTGTTGAAAATTTAAGTTTTTGAATTGAAAGTTCAACTGTCTCCTAAAAAATTCGTCTTTTCGGATCGAAGAATCAATTGTATTTGGTTGAAATTCAATAAATTTTGTTTGGAAATTCGGCCAATAGATTAAAAATGCATCTTTGCAGTTTGAAAATTCTCTTTACGAGTTGATGCTAAAAAGAGGGTACGTTGAGATTAAGGTCAAATATTTATTGTTTCTAAAAACTTTTACGATCAATGGAATGTAGCATATTTTTTATCGCTATTGGAAGATTTAAAATTCGCTGACATACAAATTTATTTATGTAGGACTTTATATTTTATATATATTTATTTAGATACAAATGTTTGCCCCATTATTATCATTATTATACATTAGGGCAGGACAATAACTGCCAATAGCACTGCGGTAAAACCTGTTGTACTGTTCACTAGAATTTCACCATCTCCCATAAGGTCAGTCTTTACCATAAAGGTATACACTGATTTACAGGAAATGTGAAAGTCTTCTGGTTCGGAAAAAAATCCCCTAGATACTAATTTCTGAGGTACGCCAGTGCATCATATTCGCAAAGTATCTGATGAGGTGTCTCTTCACGAAAATCACACTTTCGACAACGAGGGTTTTCTCCAATCCTCATGTTGGTCAAGTGTCTTCTCAGTCGGCAGTGTCCAGTAAGCATCCCTACTAAGGACATTAATCTGCCTTTTTTCATATTCAAGAGTTCAATAGTCCTCTTAGTACATGTACCAGATACGAAATGTTCAGAATGCACCATTTTTTTGGTTCCCTTCCAATATCTCGCATGCGCCTCCGAGAACCATTTACCACGGGCTCCTTTCGCTGATGTGTACGAGATGCCGCAGTAGGGGCTCCGGGCCAATAAGGAGCTGTGAAGCTCCCATCTTAGACAGTGCATCCTCCTTCTCATTACCTTCAATATCTTCATGGCCGGGAACACTCAGAAGGCCTTGAAGACAGCTCCAGACTAGTCTGGAAGTAAACTCTCCAGATGTAAGAGCCTTAAGTGCAGCTTGACTGCCAGAACAAATGTAAACGTGTTGGCCTTTATAAGCCCGCTTGCAAATTTCCTCCAGGCAAGCTCTAATAGCTATGACATCGGCCTGGAAAATTGTAGGGAATGTGTCCAGTGCTCTTGTTGTCTCAGCCCTGGGCTTCTTCCCATCGATTCTATCCCCTGTTCCTAAGGATTCTTTAGAACCGTCTGTGTGCTTCAACATGACATCAGTTTACATAGCGAGAACATTATCCTCGCGTAGCATGCGCTTACTGATATCATGTAGACTTTTCACCTCAAAATCACTAAGTTTGCCACCTATTAGGAGTCTATAGACTTCCGCGGCTGCAATATTCCTTACGAAAAGGTGCAACGCAACGGCGCGATGTCCAGAATGACCTCAAGAGCTGCTGTTGGTGTTGTTTTTATAGCACTGGTGATCTCCAAGCAGAAAACTCTTCGTGGACTTTTCAGAAGTTCGATAGCCAATATTTATTCTAATGTTAAAAATTTTTCTCCGTAATCTACAATCTAACAGCATTACACTTTTCCCAAGTTTGAATTAGGGTAACTAAAATAAATTGATTCGTAAATAATGAAATTTGTACTTTATTTTGCAATATCTGAATAAGCATTCTCGGTCCGTGGTACAGAAATGAATGAAACATACATTTAATTTAATAGAGTTCAATATAATATAGAAAATTTCGCATGCTTGATGCACTGCAATCGAGCACGAAGACCAATAAGAGTAATGTGCATGCATTTGTTAAAGCCGATGAAGTCCTAACAAAAGGGAATAAAAATTACGGATTATAACAGTTGTCGATGTTTTGACTTTCACGTTTGAAAGGTCCATACATATACGAGGGAAAAGTGTAAAGACCGCGCTCGAAGCGCAAGATCAGACAGAAGCGCGACCAGCACGGGAAAAGAATATGTCCGCGAACGTGCGTGGTACGTCGATTGCTCTAAGTCGACTTATCCGTGTAAAAATCGTTGTTTAGACAAGAACTATTTTAAATTTCTTTCCGATTACGGTTTGGTTGCCTAATGGACATTCCGCGATTTCTTCTGGGGTCATTATATCAACCGCGCCAGTATACATGTTTACTTTCGCCCGCTTTTTCGTCAATCTACTATATGTATATAATCCACGCAAACTCGTGTTAGCAGAACTTCTTTCCAGTATTGCAAAGACGTCACCATTGTGCGTTGATAATACAATTTGTTCTTTGGTTGGCATGGAGGAATCGAAATTATTATATGTTCTGAATTGAATTGGTGTATCGGGTGGAAAAGTGTATGTTCGAAATTTGAATTTCCGGTCCGGATTGCTGTGGGGAATAAGTCGAACAAATGGAAGTTCTTCAAGTTTATATCTAAGTGTGGGCAAAGGCCTGGCAGTAGGAGATCTGGACCTGGCACGAAGAGGAGGCTCGGCAGGAGAAGAAGACCCGGCAGAAGAATGAGGCCTGGCAAGATGAAGAGTCCTTTCTGGAGAATGTCTTTTAGAAGAAGAAGAAGGAGAAGTAGAAGAAAACGAAGAAGGTTCGCAACGAGGGACGCCAGGAATAGGTTCGCCATTAGGCAAACACTCGAACTGTATGTTTAACTCTGCAACAAGAAACAGAGAATTGCATTTTTGTTATGGTACATCCGACAAAAATAATGTTTTTGGTACCCAAAGCCTGGCCTAGGTGACCCCGAAGAATTTTCATGTCCTAAAAATGAATCCGTTGACCAAATTTTTCCTATAAGTCAGGATTTCGAGATATCCTACCCCAGAAAAAAGTGGCCATTTTCAGCCATATTTGAAACAATATATCACGAGCAGCGATTTTTTTTCAAAACTGCTCACGAACCAATTTTTTTTCTCCGAGACACTGTGAAACTAGTTAAGGGTACGCAGGAAGAAATAAATCGTTTTGGAATATGCCGAAATGAAAATGAAAGGTAAAAATGAATACCAAACGATGGCATAAGAAACTTGAAGACAAAAATCGCTGCTCATGTTCTATTGTTTCACATATAGCTGAAAATGGCCATTTTATGATTTTTATCGTAGTTCATTTTGAAATCCCGACATACGCAAATTTTCATTTTCTAACATTAAAAACACAAACAATTCAAAAATTCATAATAAAGAATTTTTAAATATTACAAATAAGGATGATGTAATGCTAATTTACTAATGAAAAATTATTAAATAATAGCAATTATGATTTGCGTACCACGTACAACAGTGGTACAATTCTTAAATTTTCACTTTTGAAAAAGGTCTACAGCTTAGAATCTCAAATAAAAAACTTTTCAAATCGAATGAAAATTAAAGAGTACAATTACACAGGCATGCAAAAAAGTATCATGTGCTTTTATTCTCAAAAAAATGTGATGAGGCTTGCTCTTGCGTTTTGCTACTTCTAGTTTTATTTTAAACGAATCAATAAATAGCCTCCACTCATAGGCTTTATAAAGGCATCGCTTCAATTTATTCATAAATCCACTGATTTCGTCACAATATACCAATCAATGATACTTCGCTTCGGAAAAGGACATTCTATAATTCTTTCCTCTATTCTTCTCCACATTCATGCCTTCTGACAACAAATTTTCACTGATTAGTACTGATGCAATGTATTCTCCACAGTCCTTGTGTAATCCTAAGTTTCTTACAAGATCGTATGATTCATCTTGCGTAAATACGTTTGCAACTCTCTTACTTTCACTGTATGAGATAAAATCGTCATCACGAGAGCTTAATTCTTCCAATCGTGTCATCATAATAGATCCCGCTATCAGTCTCGAACAATTAATGGGTCTCGTTTATTACGGGTTCATGCCAAGAAGGGAAGTGGAAAGCCGAGAAAGGATAACACAATAAGAGAGTTCTTTGGCTAAAAGACAGTGAGAGCGTATATTGTTACTTACATCAATCGCCGGTGTCCGACAATTCGTGGCGGTAAACTGGCAGAGGGTTGTAGAGGAGGGCAGATAGCCCGTTGTAGTTTGTTGGTCTTTACCAGGACCGTTTTGGAAACGTGGAGATCTTCTTCGGGAGGCGAAGCCAGGGAAAGATGCTTTGATCCTACCGTGGCATTTGCGACCTGCACTTTTAACATAGGTGAACTAGCGACCGGTAAAGAATAGACTGATAGCGGAACGCGCCGTCGACCAGGACTTCGCGACCCTCCAGATGGTTCCGCCTTATCTCGGGTGCGGCCCGATAACCCTCCCGTACAAAGACGTACCGAATTCCATTTTATGGTAACAATTCTGTATACCTGAAATTTCCGTAATGTCCTTGTCCAAGTCTGATATAATCTCAAAAAAGGCATTTAAACAAAAGTTTGCAAATCTGCTGCTTTCCTCTTGAGGTTTGCTTTAATAATTTTAAATTTAGTCAATAATTATTTTTCGGTTTCATTATGAGTAAATTTGGCTGTTGGAGTCTGAAGTTGTAAAGTTTTTCTAAATTTATATTATTTTGCGTTGCCAAAAAGGAAATATAGTATGTAAATAAATTCAAGTATTAATTCTTCGCGAAATTGATATTGTAGTTCTTTACAATAGTCTCCAGTTTCTCTCTGTAGTCTCTGGAAAGTGGCTGCAGCATTCGTTCAACCAAATGTCATCCTTTTAAACTGGTACATGCCTTTTCTAGGGAATATGAATGCTGTGATTGGTTCTGAATTTTCTTCTAATGGTATTTGTAAATAAGCTAACTATAAATCATTTTTAGAAGTGAATTTAGCTGATCTTAAACCGTCCAGTATTTCTGTCATGAGCGAGATTGGGTAGAGGTCCTTTTTTGTAATATTATTAACCTTTCTATAGTCTAAACAAAATCTATAGTCTTTTTCTGGTATTTTTATCATAACTATAGGGTTCGACCAATCGGAACAGAAGCGTTCTATTATATCCTGTTCTAATAACTCATCTAAGGTTTGATAAATTATTTCTTTAAATTTGGGCTCATGTGGTAATATCGTTGTTTAATTGGATTGTGGCCCTGGGCGTCAATTTTATGTTTTGTTAGGTGAGCTGCCCTATGTTTTTTTCCCTGATATACTTCGATTTTGTCATCTAACCGTTTTTCTAATTGGGATTGTTGGCTTACGTTAAGCTCAGCAATGCTTTCGCAAATTTCCGGTGAACAATTATTTTGTTCTTCTATGTTTCCTAAATTATCCGAAATATTATTGAGTTTGATTGCTTTACTTTTGAAAACAATCCATTAATTTATGTTATTAGTTTCCGATATCTCATTATTTTTTTGCGATTCCTTTCTCGGCTTTTTCTGATTAGTAACTTTATTATTTTTCCAAAGATACCTTGATCCTTATACCTGCCCTCGTATTTACTATTATAAAAAATGTTTTCTCTCTTATTTTCCCTATTTTTTCTCCTAATTCTAGGTTTGCCTAAATTAAGTAAGTGTTTTGTGCTGAGTCATCGCTAGTCTTGTGGGTGATGATGCTCTCTAGGAGTTAAAATTTGTTGCTTTCGGGGATGCTTATCAAGCTTGGGATACCCTTCGTAGGATTCGTTACAGGAATTTGGGCGTATTTGGTTTTTTGGGATTGGTTAGGACTTATAGGTACTAATAGGATTTCGCTATTTTACCGTCGGGCTACTTTTTTTAAGTTCTCTTGTACTTTTGAGGTTAATACTACCTTCAAATTTCGGTTGACTATCTATAATCATATTTTCTTATTTTTTAATCCATGGTTTCTACTTGATTTATACATTTTCAACTTCCTTATTATCCTTCATTGTAATGTCAGATTTAGTTTCGGTTTTAACCTGAGTTATTGGGATGGGTAGCGAGATTGGATAAGCTTCCATAGGATAGAGGGTCGGAGGACTCCCTCGTAACCATCAAGTTTCTGAGTCATACCTTAGGGACATCCGTAAGACTTTTAGCGTGTCTGTGCCTAAAATGCCTACAGATTTTAATTTTGGTTTCGCTTTATGCCCGATTATAATTGAAATTACCACTTGGCCAATTATATAGATTGTTTCTTCGTTTGCGACTATTAATTTTCGCGAAACGGGTTCGAAAATGGAATATTTGGAATTCTGGATATTTTTCAGCAATTCCTTGCCATCGTACAAATGTGTCGCACCTGTATCTACCAAGATTCGAAATAGTTTATTGTCTAATTTTGTCTTCAAATGGAAACGTGTTTCTGTTGTTTCATCTTCATGCGAATTTCAAATTTCTGGCCTTTCGGTGCTAGGTTCTACTATTTTTTGTCCTAATACCCGCCTTTCCAGTTTCCATGGTTGTACGCATAATATGGAGATTCTCTTTTAAAATGACCTGCTAATCCGCACTGGTAACAGTTATTGTTCCTGATTATTGTAACTGATTTACTTGTTCCGAATGTTTTTCATTCCAAATTATGTTTTGTCTATCATTATTTATTTGATTTTCTGTTCATCTATTTATTCTCAAACTCTCTTACATATGATTCATTCTTTTCGCAGGGTATTGTATTGAGTCGTTCAACAACTCAGTCGTCGTCGCACAATCCAACATGGAAGAGCTTGATTTTTCCTTTCGTGAATCAAGACGGGCTAAATAATTATTAATATACCAGTACCTATTTTTGGTATGAAGACGGCTCTGAGTGGAGCATTATTAGTTCGTTTTAACTTATGCATCAAGTTATTTGTCTCACCTCCTTTCTAATACCATACATGGACATTATTGAGAATGAATTTCCTAAATCTACTTCATAGTTTTACAATGTATCTATATTTTGAAACATTCGTGGATAAATAATTTGAAAAATATTTTTGCTGTTGAGAAACCGGGTACGTTACAGATAGGATCAGATGAGAACGGCCAGAATTACTTTGTCACCCAGTTACAAACCGAATGAGATTTGGATAGAAATTGGTTACAAATATTCTATTATGCCGGATAGAACCCGATTAGGTGGGACCCACTTCCACAAGTCTTCTACCTTGGTCCTGTCTGAAATTTTTAGGAAGGAGGGTACCATATTACGTCGCAAAACTATGATCTGCGTCACGCTTAAAAAAGATTTTCTTGAAATGATAGATATATTATATATTATTATATTCACCAATAGAATTAAGGATAACCATGAAGAATAACACCAGAGTATAGGCAATCCTCATCTTTCCAAATAAGCAAAGAAACTGATTAATAAATAATAGGAGAATTGGCGTGAAACTGTAGCCAATGAACTTTCTAGTGTTTCATCATATTTCGTGATACATATATACTATAGTCGTTATCTCTTAGAGTGAGCGTGTCGAGTTTGCTCTTCTGATAATAATTTGCTTAGGTAGGAATAAATAATATTTCAGATGTGATAAAAGAATATATTTCAAATATCTAGACTACAGTGCTAAATATGTATGAGAGTGAAAGTTTATTCCAAATCATATAACTCAATTAAAATTAAAAGCGAAATGCAGAGAAACTGCTTCATACGACTAATCCGAATTGCAATGTATTGTAAAAGACTTCAAATATTTAAAGGGATTCTATATCGTTCGAAGGGATTTTGAAGGCTTTTGAAATAAGTTCATAATTAATAAATGTTGGCTATTCCGGATGAGTTTTGTGCTTTTGGGGATTTTGTCTCTGACGCTATTGTTCTACGCGGTCACTTTTTTAATGTCTGACGTTTCAGATCTTGCGAAAGAGTGTGCGAAATAGTAGAGTTTTTGGTACAGTGGCTCTCTCGGTTTGGCTGGGCGGTGTTCAAATTCACACTTTTATAGGGGAGAGACTGATCGGAAAAACTGAGGATTGACCGACTCATATCGTTTAACAGTGCAATTCTTTTTTTAATTAAAATTAAATGTATAATAAAGAAAAAATGCCAATTCGTGTTCGCTTCGCCACTTAATGTCCTGTATAAAATTCCATTCCAAATCTTTCCACAATAGAAAGCCAGATGTCTTCATGCGTTTCCGATCCGGTTAGAAACAACAATTTTTATCAGGAAACAAAATCTCTTCCTTGCTGTTGAAAATGGTAGTCCTTCTTTCTTTCAACTCCTTTTTCGACACATTGAATAAGTTTCACTTTCTCAAACAAAGGTAGCTTCATACGCCATAGTCTCCATACCCATGACATTTCGAAAGTTTTGAAATTATATACTATACGAAGAAACCTTCTACAGCACGATTTGATAAAGATCACATTATAATTTACTATTTGTATTTTGCAAGGGAGGGACCAAAGGCAACTGTTGTAATATGTACAGCTTTGAGTAGTTATTTGTAGCTGGTAGGAAAATTACAAAGTTTAATGGAATAAAAAAAACGTCCCATTTATATCTGCAGAAGATTGCTGTATGACCAAAACTGCTCCAACCTACCATCGTATAAAAATAAATTCGTAAATCAGATTTTAGTACAGCAGTTCGAGGAATGATCATCCACCAAAAATAAGCAATTCAATAACACGTTCTCTAAATATTCAGATGTGAATATTTAAACCACAGTGTATGGGAAACCTAATTTAGAAAATTTTCATTTCTGTTGAAAAATCATATTTTGGGGTTGAAATTTCATCTGTTCTGTATATAGTTCGTCTTCTTAGCTTCAGAATTTAATGATTTTTTCCAACTGATGTATCTGCTTAAAAATTTGTCTTTATTGGTAGAAAATCAATCTCTTTTGCGGAGAATTCATCATTTATAAGTTGAAAATTTAACTATTTCATAAAAAAATTCTTCCTTTTGGTTAAACAATTAACCTTTTCTGTTGAAAATTCTTTTTTCTTTTTTAGGTTCAGGATTGAAATATTCGCTTAAGAATTGAGAGATTAAATGAACTTACCTGTGCGTGAAGTTCTATCCTAATTGTATGAAGCGCCTCTTCCGAAGTGATCGAAATGTAGTACGTATACTCCTCGCCAATATCGCCACGTTTTTCAAAGTTTTCAATGAAAAAATGGTGTGAACCTCGCTACTTTCCGCGTTGGAGCAAAGAGACATTATTTTAAAGTGTGGCCGGAACGATTTTTGGGTCTTACGATTATAATGTGAGCTGGGAATAACATAGAGTGGGAGTGATCACTTCGGAAGAGGCGCTTCATACAATTAGGATAGAACTTCACTTACAGGTAAGTTCGTGTAATCTCTAACTTGTATTTGCGCCTCTTTCTCATGATCAAAATGTAGATGTTTAGAGCGAGTTCCGGCAGTATAGAGTAATGTTCAAAGGTTTATATCGGACAAAACCTTTATTTACATATTGAACGATTTTCAAAACTGCTTGAGCATAAGCATCTGTAGCAGCCAAACTTAAATTGTAGAATTTTCAGAATGTCTTAGAGCTCGCAGTCCAACCTGCTGTTCTACGAATAGTAGACAAATCTAGTCCGTTTCTATTCGCCGCAGAAGTCGACGCATGTCGCGTTGAATGTGCTGTGGAGACCTCTGTGTCTATTCCACTGTCGTTAAGAGAATCTTTCACCCAACGGCTAAGGGTTTGCGTCGTGACATGTTTGTAGGGCTTTTTAAGAGATATAAAGAGAGATGTCCTTTCTTTTCTTTAATTTTTGTTCTGTCTAAGTAGCATCTTAATTCTGAGCCAGTACAAATTTTTTCCTCGTGTGGATAATAGGGCAAGTTTAGGCACAGTTGCTTTTTGTTTGGTCTAGATGCTTTCATCAAATCTGGTATTTTAATCTCAAATCCTTCATTTGTTGTTCTTATGCTACATGTTTTAATTTTCGCAAAAGTTTGCATCGTATGTCCTGTTATTAATGCCAGAAGGGTTATAAGTTTTTTCGTTAATTGTTTTAACGACAGTTCCTCATTTGAGGTTAACGACACGAAATGAGTAAGTACAATTTGGGGGTCCCATTTTAAATCGTATTTGGGTTTCGAGGGACGCAATTTAGAGACGCCTTCAAAAAATCGTAACATTCTGTGATCTGTCGCCATCTCAGATCCAACAAGCAATGAAATCGCTAATCTATAGCAGTTTATTGAACTGCGTGCTGCCCGTTGTCAAAAAATTCCGATAAGAAAACCAATATATCTGGAACTGAGCTCAAGAACGTATTCAGGTTCCTTTTCTTACAAAAAGCCCACAATTTTCTAAGACAAGAGTCATATTGAAGGAAGAGTCGCTTAAGGATGAAATTGAGATTTCCATCGAAGCCGATGGTGTTTTCCTAAATTCGAACGCCTTTCGGATAAGATAACGGCCACCAGGTCAACTTTCTCCAAGAAAGTTTCTTCCTTCCTGTTGGGAACCAAATCATTGTCTTTTGCTTTAATGTGAACCATGTCTGAGATTAGGGCGGCCTTAAATAGTGGATACCACGATGGCCAGTTTGTTACCGCTATGATGCCCTCAGCTTTATCGTCCCTAATTTTTTGCAACGTTTTTAATATTACTGAGAATGGTGGAAATCCATAGAAGAAATAATCTGCACAAGAGATTGTGAACGCATCGATAGCCATTGAGTCAGGATCTTTCTTCCAAGAAGACTTGGAGCATTTTGCACTCTCTCTGCTTGCGAAAAGATATATATTTCTGGCTGTCCAAATGCTCTAACTATTTTTCTGAAGGCAAGATTGGACAACTCGATTTCGGTATTTGGTTTTAAGCGACGTGATCCTTCGTCCGATATTTCATTCATAGCTGATGGAATGTAAGTCGCAAAAATCCAAATTTCCCTTTCTTTACATCAATTCCAGATAAGCCTTGTGATATTATTCAAATTTTCAAATTGCACTCCTCCCATTCTATGTATATATGAGATGGCTGTAGTGTTGTCGATGTGAAGCAATACTTGACAATTTTTTTGGTTCATCGCGAAGAACTTCATGCTTAAAAAGGCGGCTAAAAGTTCTAATTGGTCTATATGATTTGACTTTTCCTCATTCTTCCAATATCCGTGAACTCTCTTTTTATTACGAAACGCTCCCCATCCAAATAAGGAGGCATCTGAGAAGATCTCCAATTGAAATTCGAATGTTCTTAATGGATGATTAGAATAAATACCTATCCGTTTCCAATAATGTAAATCTTCAAGCACTGATTTCGTTATCATTAACCTTGCGTTTTAATTATCATTGTTTTTCAACAATGCTAACAATTTTGCTCTTTTGCAGGCTTTTGTGTGACCCCAACCCTAATTTACCGCATGGCCACAAGACACTAAAATACCTATAATTCTAGTGAACTCCCTTATTTTTAAGTTTTGGTTTAGACGAATTCTACTAACTTCTGTTATTATTTCATTTCATTTAGAATCCGGAAGCTGCACTATCATTTCCTTTGAGTCGTGAATAAGTCCCAAGTATTTACAAGTTTGAACTGGAGTCATTTGACTTTTTTGAAGATTAATTACAAATCCTAGTTCCTCTAGTTTAGATACGGTAACTGTTATGTTATCTATGCTTTCGGTATAAGATGTTCCAAACGATAACAAATCGTTTAAATAAATAACTGATAAAAAACCCTAGTTCTCTTAGATATGACATTACCGCTTTTAGAATTTTTGTGAAGACGTAAGGCGCTGTGAAAAGCCCGAACGGTAAGCACGTAAACTCATACGTTTGGCCCACAAAGAAAAAACGCAAATATTTACGTTGGGGTTTATATACCGGAACCAAATAGTACGCATCCTGAAGGTCCAGCGTTGCCATGAAACAACCTTGAATAATAATTTGAGTTACCGTTCTACCGTCTTCTAGCTTGAAGTGCTGCGTTGGAATAAATTTGTTAAGTGCTTTCAGGTTGGGAAGTAATCGAAACGAACCGTCCGGTTTTGGTCTTGAAAAAATATCAGAGATAAACTGGTGTTTTTCTGTAGTGCATTTCACAATGATACCTTTTTTCAGGAGTTTCTCAAGTAACTGAGAAACTTGAGGTTTGCCCTCTGATGTCCAATCTCTTGGATAGGCGAATGAAGTTTGAAACGGTAAAGATTCAAAAGGAATTTTATAACCCTCGATCCATGACAGTATAGTGGGATCTGATGTGATTTCCTTCCATTTAGACTGAAATCGACAAAGTCTGCCAGCTATATTACTTGCCGGAGCTACCGACGTTCCCAAGAGGGTTCCGGTTCCTTCTGCTGATATGGACTGTACTTGTAATGAGGCTTCTGATTCCGATTTTTCTTTGGTGTTCGGTGGTTCTGTTTCTGCCCGCCCGACATCCCCGCACGAGTGCGGGGCGGGGCTTTCTGGTTTTTTGGCTGCTTGTCTACCTGGTTTCGAGTTAGACTCCTTAATTCCTTTGCCGAATTCTCTAATGCCTTCTCTGCCTTCAGGGCTTCGTCAAGTTTTTTGCCGAAAAGGAAGCTATCATTATTTGTTGATTATAGTGTATCCTTATGAGAGACGTTCACATTCGCCAAGACTAAACTTCTACGGACAACAGATTCGTCATGATGTAGATCAGCGAGTAGTTTGCTTGCATCGCTTAGGTACTCTATTAGCTTTAATTCTTCTGCAGATCTTTCTTTTTCGTCAGACAACAGTGATAGGGCCTTGCCAATTGCTGCCAGAGAAGCTGCTATTTTCTCTTGCATCATGACTCTTCGTCCATCTTTTTTTACAATGGCATCCTTATCTTTAGAAGCTACCTTTATTTCCGCATTTAATTTGGTGGGATCAATCAGCTGACAATTTGACGAAGGCAGATGCTTTTTGATCAACTCCTTTTGATCTTCAGACGGTAGACCTTGTTTGATGATGTCCTCCCAATGAACAACAAAGTCTGTATGTATAGCAGGGCCTAAGGACTTCTCCTCGTGGATTCGATTTCTGATCACTTTCAGAACATCCTCATCAAGATGATTCTCTGGAATTGATTTGGATTGTGCTTTAGGATCAGTCTTCTGCGAATCCCGCTGACCTTCAGACGCGTTTGATTCATCTGAGTCTTGATCAGCTGAAATATAAAAACCATAGATTGATGACCAAATTTCATGTCTGGTTTCCAATCAATTCTGTACTAGCAGAAAAATAACATTACGGTTAGAGACTGTGATGTGTTTTTAGGTTAGTACCTACGATGTCGATATTGTAGTTTGTTAAAACTATGATGCGCTTGCATGTTAGGACCTGCAAAGCGAAATTTTGCAACGCTGCCTAACAAAAGCAGCGTCCCACGGATTTTCTTTTTGTGCTCTGACTTGATTGTTTTATTGATGGAACTAAAAGTTTCTGGATAAAAGATCATAGTCTTTTAGTCTCAGTAGGTTAGAGCCTGCCAACGGCGATACCACGCTGGAAACACCAGTTCTCGTAAGATCACTGAAGTTAAGCATTGTTGGGCGCGGTTAGTACTTGGATGGGTAACCGTTCAGGAATACCTGCGTGCTGTTGGCCCGTCGTGGGTGCGGTGGGCCCACATTGGTAGTAAATATCCACCTAGAAACACTACCCGAATCGGGTAGTGAGGCAATGAACTTTCGAGTTCGAACTGCTAATCTATGTATGTATGTAGGTTAGAGCCTACTTTGCGGTTATAGTTTAGAGCCTATTATTCGATTGGAGGTTAGAGCCTAAAAAGCGAAATTTGACAGCACTGTAAAACAATCACAGAGATTTATCAAAATTGCTTCTCCGCTTTTATAATTCAAGTGCTGCCAGGAGTTATTAGAGTAACGAGGCGGTCTGTCACATAATAAATATACTTACAGCTCTGAAATGATGACGGATCTGATGAGCTGTTTGAGGAAGGATCCCTGCGACGCTTTTGACGTTTTGATCGTTTTTTCCGATCCCGCTTCTTATTCTTCCGACTCTTCTTTTTCATCTTCTCGACCAGTTTTCTCAAAATATCCTTTTCCCCATGATGAGATGAGTGAAAATCGTTTCCCATGTGGCTTGATCGGCACGAAGTGAAACAATGACTCTTGGCGCCACCGCGGAAAGTAGCGAGGTTCACACCATTTTTTCATTGAAAACTTTGAAAAACGTGGCGATATTGGCGAGAAGTAGGCGTACGACATTTTGATGATGAGGATGAGGTTAAACTATCTTGTGGAATAATCTTATATTTATATTGAAAAATCAACTACTTTTGATTAAATTTTAATCCTTTTTGTATGAAAACTCGACCCTCCGATTCAAGATGCATCTTTGTAGTTTAAAAATTCAACACAAAAATGACTGTTTTGGAAAATTCATATTGTTTAATTTTTTTATCTCAAAAGAAAGCTCAGGATCATTTCTTCAAGCGTCCTGATGCTTTTACAGGATATATCACCTGTTTTGATGATTTTTAACTCTTTTAATAGCAATAAACCAATTTTCCCTACAATAAGTTTGAGAGGCTTTTTCATGGTCTTTTTATCAGTCAGAACCATTTTCTTTAAATAAATAGTTGACCTTGACAATTAAAGGTTAAAAACAGATTTGACTTTTTTCATTAAAGCACGAAAGAAAGCTTGGGTTTATTTCTTCAAGTACTTCGACATTAGAGAGTAAAGTTTAATAAATTATTGACAAAATAGAAGTTCCTGAATAGAAGGCCTAACCTTTTCTATTATCAAAATAATTCAAAAAGCGTCCTTATATGAAAAAAGTAAAGTTTATATGTGAACTTCATTTTTGAAGGTCAAATACTTAATTAAAGAAATGTTCAATGGAAACGGTGTTCCAAATTGTATTGAAACCGCATGTGAAAATTTTTGTTATCGCTATTAGAAGATTCAAAAATCCTCGACATAGACAATATCCACGTAAATCCCAAAATGTTCACCGCCTATCTCTCGGTCAATATTTATGCAAATGTGAACATTTTTCGCTGTAAAGTACCATCAAACAGCAGCACACTTTGCCCAAATTGAAATTAGATAAAGAAGCTCTGATTCATTGAGTTGGCAGACTTAAAAATTAATATAATTTTTAAAAACTATAATATAAAATGTGTACTTTTTTTCGCAATATCTAAAAAGGCAATTTTGGTCCGCTGTACATAAATGAATGAAACATACACTTAATTTAATAAAATTTATTTATTATAAAAAATTTCGCACTTTTATCGACTTCGAAGAGCAAGACAAGTAATGTAAACGTATTTGTTAAAGCCGTTGGAGTCATAGCAAAATGGAATTCAAAATTACTGAATACAACCGTTTTCAATTTTTTGACTTTCACATTTAAAAGGTCTATGCATAAACGTGGGAAAAGCGTAAGGACCGTGCGCGATGCTCGAGATCAGAAAGAAGTGCGCCCAGCACACGAAAAAAATATGTCCGGGCACGCGCACGGTACGTAGATTGCTTTAAATCGACTTAACCGCGCGAATAATCATGGTTTAGACAAGCAATATTGTAAATTTCTTTGCGATTAAGGTCTGATTGCCTAATGGACATTCCGCGATTTCTTCTGAAGCCATTACATCAACCGCTCCCGTGTACATGTTTATTTTCGCCCGCCTTTTCGTAAATCTACCATATGTATACAATCCACGAAGACACGAGTTAGCATATGTTCTTTCCAGTATTGCAAAGACATCACCATTATCCGCTGATAACACAATTTGTTCTTTGGTTGGCACGGGTTCCTCGATATTATTAAATTTTCTTAAATGTATTGATTTATTAGGTGGAAAAATGTATCTTCGAAGTTCGAATTTCCGGTCTGGATTGCTCTGGGGAATGAGTCGAAGAAATGGAAGTTCTTGAATTTTATATCCAAGAAGAAGTGAAGAAAAATGCTTGGCAGAAGGAGACCTGGACCTGGCACGACGGGGAGGCGTGGGAGAAGAAGGAGGCCCGGCAGAAGAATGAGGTCGTGCAAGATGAAGAGTCCTTTGAGGAGAGTGTCTTTTAGAAGAAGAAGGATGAGAAGGAGGAGAAGAAGGAAAAGAAGAAGGATGATGAGAAGAATAAGAAGGAGAAGAAGAAGGTCCGCAACGAGGAACTTCAGGAATAGGTTCGCCATTAGGCAAGCGCTCGAACTGTATACTCAACTCTGCAACAAGAAAAAGAGGATTACATTATTCTTAAGGTACCTGGGTTTTGATCTTCTAATATTAAAAACACAAACAATTTGAAAATCCACACAGTTGTGCAAATCTTGAATTTTCACTACTGAAAAAGGTCTACAGCTTACAATTTGAAAAATAACCTAATAACACTGAAATAATCAATTTTTCTGTGGTATCGTGTTCTCTTATTTTTAAAAGATTTAAAAAGATGCTTGCTCTTACGTTTTACTGATTTTAGACTTATATGAAAGAAATCAATAAATAGGCTCCACTCATAGGCTTTACAAATGCCTCGCTTCAATTTATTCATAAATCCACTGATTTCATGGCAATATACCAATCAATGATCCTTTGCTTCTAAAAAGGACATTCTGTAATTCTCTTATCTATTCTTCTTCGCACTCATGCTTCCTCACGACAAATTTTTACTTTTTAGTACTGATGAAATGTATTCTGCACAGCCCTGGTGTAACCCTAAGTCTCTTACAAGATCGTGTCATTCATCTTGCGTAAAAATGTTGGCAACTCTCTTCTTCAAATCGTGTCATCATAATTGCTTCCATTATCAGTCTCGAACTATTAATGAGTCTCGTTACTGTTACAACATTAAAATAGGAAATAATTTTCTTACCCTTCTTAGTAAGCCCTAAAAACGTATTCATATAGAAATAGCATTCATTTTCCGTCAGCAGTTTTCACTATTATTCATAATATCATGAACAAAACATTCTACACACATTTTACGAATCTTTTCAGAAATGAGTATTCGATCGTTAAAAACCTGGTATTAACTAAAAATATAGGAAAAGATATCAGATATCTTATTGCATGAATATTTAGAATCAGAAGCTCGAACGTTAATTGAAGTTAAGAAGCTTTCATTTTTCAGAAATCCGTAAATTCTGGCGTGTTTTTATTTTTAGTTGGCATAGTTGTCAAAAAGTACCACGCGCATGAGGAATCCTAGACCGACCATAAGTGAGCTTGCTGCCTTCGGGGTGATTACCCTCATACCTCCCCAGGCCTAAGTATGAGGACTCTTCGACTCTGACGAGGATAATGTCAACTCATCGTCGGAAAAACAAAGGCTTCATCCTCACATCCTAACGGCCTCCTGCGGGGCTGCGCTCCTTCACTGGCTTCGTTACCTAAACAGCCTGAAGAGCGAATCATTTTACACATCAAATTCCAAATTAGTTGTCATCGTTTTCAGCTTCTGTCGAGGCAGCAGGATTTTATTGATATGGGTTGACCAGTAGGTGACCTTGTATAATTGAACCATATCAACACGAGATCTTTATATTTTCCTGCATTTGTAAGATATTTGTTCAAAAGTATATGAGAAAAGCTACCGGCATAGAATGTAAAAAGTGAGGTAAGAAAGAGATACGGAGTTTAGACTTAGCGACCGTATAAACACTAGAGAACCTTTTTTCAAGATTTTAGCCGCCACGTCTTAAGCTTCATGGTCAAAATTTGTTAACTTCAGTGCTCCTCATTCATTTTTTTTTAAAGAAACAAATTGTCACCGGACGGATTATATCAACCACTCTATGTGGATTCCGTGACCTCAAAAACAAGAGAGCACTTTTTACGAACGGTGCAGCGACCTTAAAAACATATAGTCGCAGACTTTTTTTGTGCACCTATGCTATTTTTGAAGTATAAATTCCTGTTAATACTAATTTTAATTCTGTAAATATTTATTATACAATTCTTTTTGAGCACAAAGAATGAACAAAGACTTTTTGTTTTGTTTTTGATTCTCGAATTCAATCAAAACCGCACAGGGTGTCCGCGATGATAATCATGATTAATGAGCCGCAATGATACCAAAGGTTTAAAGATTGTCCTTTCGAGATAGTTATACTTGATGAGAATCAGTTCTAAGGAACAAAAATTGGTTACAACTTTCATTAAAACTAATTTCGCTAGTGATGTAATTTTTTAAGTTTTAAAGAAATGTGTGTTTCACATGGCAAATTTATATAGTGTCCGGGACCTCGATGTAGCTACCGCGCCGGATGAGATCCAGCGAGAAATCAGAGCCTTCTTTGGCGTGGATTCGAAGGAGGATCCCAAGATTAATATTACGAAAAGAGACTTCTAACAGAGGGTGCCTGAAAGCTTTCGCATACTGTGAACAAATTCTGTTCGAAATTTCCTTTTCCTTTTGATCATTTTGTCAACCTCTCTAATCTACTCATGAGAATCTTTTCGTCATTTGATAATTCTTCTTATAAACTGATTTTTCTGTATTTACGATGGACATAATAACTACTGAAATAACACTAAACGTATGCCCTGGAGTGTTTATAACCTTTCTTATAACACCTTTTGTTTTTTGGTAGTCATTTGTTTCTCTGACTATTACTGCGCAGGTCAGGTTTCTCGGAACCGCTATTCATTTGTTTTCAACTCTAAAGTTGGCGACTCACGGTGTACCTGAACCAACTTTAAATGCAAGGTTATAGCACATCCAATTTTTTTTAATTCGATTTAGGGGCTAAAAAATAGTGCGCAAAAAAATGTTGAGTCAAGTCCCCCGAGCCGTTTTTGAGAAAAATGTTTTTTTTATAGGTTTAAAATAAAAATTTTCCAAAAAATGTGATGAATTTGAAATTTTTTCACTTTATGTAACGAATTATGTAAATAAATATAATATCAGTCCATATCAATACTGAAACAAAAAATAATTTATTTTAATACATGTCGGGCATTGTATTCATGTACAGCTATTAGTAAGTTACTTGAGTATTGAAGGTGTGTGCTCGAAACTTTATATTTAGCCCAGGTCGTTTTAAAATCCGAATGCACAGAATCCATGGCTTGTTCACTGTAAAATCCAAGGCCTTTTTCAACTTTACAACAAACATCAGGGACATGAAAAAAACCGCGTGAACTTGAGGTGTAATTGAAATTTCCGAATCACAGTAACTTCGCTGAAACTCAGATATAGTAGTAGTAGTAGTAGTAGTAGTAGTAGTAGTAGTAGTAGTAGTAGATTTATTTAAACACATTTACAAAATTCATATAAGTTACACACAAAAATAAATAAATCAAAACGCTTGTTGGTGACCAATCGGCCTATGCAAGTGGAGATCCGACAGTAAATTAATAAAAATATTAGTAAAACAGTCATACATAACAGTTATATATAACAATTATGTGCGGAACGTAACTTCTAAGAAATAGAGCTGATATAAAAGATATGCGCACGCAATTTTAAAATTTCATGAAGCATTTGTACAAATTTTTTAACGGTGTTAGAGTCGTGAGATGACAAGATAGTTAACCAGGCATTCCTGGGGTCTTCATTGTCACTAATTGAAAAGTATTTACTGCGAATGTGATTATAAGCCGAACAAATGACAAGCATATGTAAGGAGTCGTCAAACCCGAGTTTGCAGAATACACACAGTTCGGAACCGAGGGGAAGATCAAATTTTTCGTTTTTAATATATATTTTTGGTACATGTTTGTTTTATAGTCTGAACTGAGCGAAAATACGTTTAAAGAACATCGGCAATCGACGAAGTAAGTAAGACTGCGTTCCATTTTGCAGTGCAATACTCGGGTAAATTTGAAGACTTCTTGATTTCTCACAGCATCGTAGGTCGCGATTATATAAAAAGAGCTTATGATTTCCCCGAAGATCGTTCGCATCAGTCCCAAGGGCGTCGGACGAGAGAGAGTGCCACGTATTGATCATTCCACAGTTTTCAAAAAAAAGTTTTAATTTGTAGATACCAATTATATTTAATATCTGATTGATGTCGCTGAGATAAATCCTTGAGTCTTTCAAGACATTGCCTTGGATACCGAGAACTTTCCATGCAATAGATTTTATTTAGCCAAGACAATATCAAACAGAAGACCCAGTGGGACCGGGGCAACACTCCCACCTCCAATCGAACGGCGTAGTTGGGAGTATTGCTGGGAAGAAATAATAATTTTTTTAAAAACGATAGCTGGACTCTCTCGATGTAGTTCAGGTGACCGACGCTCCAGATCTGCGATCCATACAACAGCGTACTTAGACAAACGCTTTGATACAATTTATCGTAAGTCGGCCACGAGTCTGCTTTCGTATCGTGAATAGTTTTTATTGTCGCTCCAACAGCCGTATTTGCAGAACTTACAAATTTTTTTGCGGCGGCGGTGAATGATACGGAGCTGGTTATCGGGAGGCCCAAATATGTATATTCATTGACAACTTCAATTTTGTCTTCTCCAAATTTGAAATACTTAAATTTCGGTTTCTTCGGAGAATTTTTTTGAAAGATCATGATTTTAGTTTTGGCGACATTCACTGTTAGTCTTTTTTGCGCGCAGTACAATCGTAAGGCTTCTAATTTTTTACTAAGTTCTATTGGAGTGTCAGCGAGAAGTAAAATATCATCTGCATAATCTAGCGTTTGCACTTCTGTTTTGCTATTGATGGAAGGGCCTCTGCATCCTTGGTTTAAGAGGAAATCGCTGAAGTCACTTATAAAGAGTATGAATTGAAGGGAACTGAGAACCTCCCCCTGCATGAAGCCTCGAGTGACCTTGACAGAAGATGTCGTGTCACTGCCGGCCCTGATGCAGACAGATGCATTTTTATAGAAATTACCTATAATGTTAATCATCTTTGTGCTTATGCCCAGCTCATGCAGTCTCTGCCACAACATTCCGTGACAAACAGAGTCTAACGCACCTTTAAAGTCTATGAAAGCAATATAGACTGAACCATTGGGATAGCTGAGACGAATCTGTATTAGCGAAATAAGGGTAAATAAGTTGTCTAGGCAACTCCTCCCTTTTCTGCGTAAAAATTTTCGCTATACAATTTACCAGTGTTATGGGTCTATAATTAGAAGGATCATGTATGTCTCCTTTCTTGAACAGCATGGACATTGTTAGTTGACCCCAAGAGCTAGGCATTATTTCAGTAGTCATGATTCGATTAAATAAAATCTCGAGATACTGTAGCCAATTTTCAGGAAGCCTTTTATAAAAACTGTAATTGACGAGATCGGAGCCAGAGGCCTTTCCTTCTTTACATTTTGCTATGCTCTTTTTGATTTCTAACGCGGTTATGTGGGAGTCAAGAGTTGGGTTGGGAATGTTTGGAAATTGAGGCACATCCATAATAATAATGGGGTACATTTTCTTGAGATGTAGAAACCAAGTTTTTATATTAATGTTATTCCGATAAGGGAGTTTCCGCCGAAAACTGTTGATAATGCTCCAGAAATCGGAAGAGCTACGAGAATCTGCTAGTGATTCTACTGTTTTGTTTTGAAACGCAATTTTTTTAAATTTTAAAAGTTTTTTATATTCTTTTTTTAGACGTTGATAAAATGAGCACGTGCATTCAGATAACGTGTCCCTTTTGTAGACCTCTAGAGCAGCAAGAACAAGATCTTTAGCCTCTTTACATTCTCTATCGAACCATGCTTTGCGGCTCTTTCTCATACCATTGGATATGTACTTCATTCCTAAGTTGTGAGCAACCTTTAATATAATAGATATTAAATTTGTATTTAAAATATTCACGTCATCATCTACAATGGAACACTCCTCCCTATTTATCATGAAAGTATAGAATTCAGCTGATTTAGACGCGTCGAAATGGATTTTCAAAATTTTATTTCTACAAGATTTGAGATACGAGATGGAAGAATAGTGTTCTAGACTGACTGAGACAGGGTAGTGATCTGAGAATGTCATAATAGGTAAGACCTTGAGGTCAGCCAGCAACCATAACCCATCGCGAGAGCACCATACTAAATCGATTACACTAGTGCCTGTAGGCCCGTCGAAGGTGAATTTCGCCGGAAAGTCGCTAGAAGAACGGCCATTCAGTAAGACTAAATCGTTTTTTCCATGTAATCGGCGAATAACTTGCCCCTGCCATTTATGAAATTATCTTTAGAACATCGGTTAGCAGAGAAAGCCTTGTTAGACACAATCGCAGAGTCTAGCTGATTTAAATTAGCAACGCGGCAGTTAAAATCGCCTCCTATAATAATTGAGATGTTAGGATTATCTTTATATACCTGCGCAAGAGAATCGTCAAAATTAGATAAGAAATATTCTATAGTCTTGGATGGCGGAAAGTATACTAGACACAGTATAAAAACAATACGTTCATACATGATTTTTACAAAGATATAGTTGTCATTAAATACGATCACGTCGAGTTTAAGGTCATTATTGTTGTAACAAATAAGAAGTCCACCTTGAGCTCTGCCATATAGAGCGCATCTGATTGCTGGGCAACAAACTGCTTGATAGTCATTGAGAAAATAAGGAAGTGTTACCGTATCAGCTGTTGACCACGTTTCGCATATACACAGGATGTCGTTATTGCTGAGAGTATGCTCAAAATCGGTGAGATTGGCAAGTCCGTGAACGTTCCAAAAGATAAGCCTTGGAGCACGAGAATTGTTCATGTTGATGACAGGTATTTGAGATGTATCTTCATCGTGGGATTCTGGTTGCTACTTTGAAGGGTCAATTTGATTCCTCGGGCCATTATGCATTGCCGCTTTCGCCAAATTGCTTAGGCTTGAATTATGTGGCATGCAGTCGTCAGTTTTCGATTGCAGCAAGCGTGTATTTCGTCTGGTTTGCGGGCTGTTTGGGATGTCCCCGCAGAAGTAAGTGTCAAGTCGTTTGTTGACGAGGTTTTGCCCAGGTTTTTTGGGGGGAGATTTCTTAGGGGGTCGACCTCTTTTCTGCTTAGGAGTTTGAATTTCATTGAGAGGTGTTTCTCTGACATCTTTAAATAAGTTCTGGTCCTTATCAGCCACGCCCTCCCGAATTAGAGAATGAACATCTTCCGGATGAATAGTGTTGCCATTTACCAACAATGTGTTATTCCTTACATATGCCTGATAACCGGAATCCTTGAGCTTTCGTACGTGATCAAGTAGAACCTTTCTCTCTTCTCTCTCTTTCCTGGTGCGATCGTTGGCGATTGAGAGATTTAGCTCCCGTAATTCGGGAATTTTTTTGAAGATGGATCTGACCCATCGGGAATAGATGAATTTGATGATGACTGGACGTCCATTCCATTGCTTCCCAAGTCTAAACGCGTCAGCGAGAGCGGTTTCAGGAATTTTCAAGTCGATCTTCTGAAATAAATTGAGGATTGAGGAGATGATGTTATTGTTGTGTTCCTCGTCATCCGGTAAGTTGTAGAGAATTATATTCTTTGCTCGATCCTGTTGGTGGAGGATCGCTACTTCATTCTCTACTGTAGAAAGCCTTTTCTGTATTTTAATAAATTCCGAGGAAATAGTTTTGCTGTTATCATTTATGGCTTGGACCTCCTTGCGTAGTTCAGCATGAGAAGATGTGAGCAGCTCGATGCTTCTAGTTAATTTGTCAATAGATTCGTGCAAAGTCATGCTGTCACCTGCCATTGTTTATATGTAGGTATGATTCACAGGAGAAAGTTCAAGTATGAAGAAGTAGACACTCAGTCATGAATGTTACACAGCACAAAACAACACATCAGGTCACGTGAAAAAAGAGTAAAATAAGGGGTTATGACACTCAGAAAACAAGATGCACCACAGCACAAAGCACTTAACAAATAGACCGAAAAAACTAAGATACGGAAATAATTTAGAGTCTCAGTATTACAGTACAATTCCATATAATCACAATAAAGGTCTTGAGGAGCTCTATCAAAACACGTCCGTACGCTACCGCAGCTCAAGCGGATCTCTAAACTCAGATATAAAATCTACGTATTTTGGGTTTAATGTTTAAAACTACAAGAATCAACGACGGATTGCAAAGCCTTATAGCACCTAACATATTTTAAACAACCAATGCTACATATTCCATGCAATAAGTCGATTTTTTTCTGACAGCATTTTGCAAGAATTACCTGCGAACGGTGGACTCCAATGTACAAACTTGCGAGTAACATTACACATCCTAGCCCATTGGAGACTCTCATCTTCGAATTTCGTCAGCATGTGTTTATACATTTTGTTCACAACACCGAGCATCAGATGTAGTTTTGGTGGTGGAATTATTTCTAATATTTCGGTGTTAGCGTTTTCCGAGAAAATTATAGGAGTATATTTGTACAATTTTTATATACTTCTTCGAAGATGATGTTTTACTTCCACTGTCTTGCCACGCAACAAAATTTTCCTTACAACTTCCAACAGTTCTGTATTCCTCACACGCGTTTAATTCATCTTTCGATGCAGTACACCATGTGCAAGTAAAACTGCTTGCGTATGACATGATGGCCATTAATACGTTGGCAAGTTTTAAATCAGTTGCTATTGTCCCTTTCAAATCCTTCAATTTTAAGAGTGACCACATCAATAAAACGTTTTCATATTTCTCTTGTGTATATGCCACTATCCCAAGCAGTAGTAAATTCTTGACGCCAGAATCCTTAAACTTTTTTGCGACAACGCCTTCCGTATACTTCTGTCGACCTTCTACATTTGCAAGTTCTGATTCATCCAAAGATTGCATCGAAAGGCAAACTTTAAAAAAATCTCCGCTACTATCTATTCCGAATTTCAAATGCATTTCATCAACTTCCCTTTTTTCTTCAACAAACTGAAATAATCCTTTTACATAATTGCAAAACACTGAAGTTTCTGCAGTAGTTGCAGTATCGTTATTTTTAGTGTTAATCACATTACACTCTTTCATACTGAATTGCAAATCAAGAGAATTGTTCGAAGTTTCTAATTTTTTTTTAGATCTGGTTGAAATAATTTTCTATCATTCGTAGCGTAGGATTTCCATGCTTCTGAGATGAAGAGATTATAATATTTCTATCTGATTTGTTTTCTTCATTTTTTGTCGCTTTTTCATTTGAAATCACTTTAATCAAATGACAAACCAAGTCTTCTTTTTCTTGTAGGGGTATACCGTTTATAATGTGATCTTTTAAATTTTCGTAATGCTTCGTTGTACAAAAAAATGTGATCCTTGTTCTAGATATGTTTACATTAGGTAAGGGACTCCATCAATGTTTACATTCACGTGTTGTTGTGTGTTGTTGTTGTGTTGACACAGGCATGTATGATGATAGGTATATTTGAAGGCGTACTTCAAATACTTTATTATATTTTAGGAATTTATTATATTTTTTATTTAGATTTGTTTTAAAAAGTTGAAATTTTAATGTCTTCAAATTCTTTTTTAAATTTTATAATGTTTTTTATCAATAAAGTGCAGAAAAAAATCAATTTATTACATTTTTTGAAAGATTCTATTTTTCACCCTTAAAAAACATTTTTCTAAAAAACGGCTCGGGGGATTTGACTCAAATTTCTTTTGCACGCTGTTTCTAAGCCCCTTAATCGAACCGAACAAAAAAATTGGATGTGCTGTGACCCTGCATTTAAAGTTGGTTCAGGCACGCCGTGGACTTAGAGCCGAGCGTTTCATCCTAAAAGCTGAAAATCATTTCTTTCTTCGATTAGTTGTATTTATTCTTTTAATTATTCGCACTGCTTGTCTCTTAAAGCTCTGTTCTTTTTTTTTATTTTTTTTATTTGACAATGCCTAAGACGGTAGCGATAAAGTTAAGGTGTGTTGTTTGTGACTGATTTTTAAGAAAAGTAACGGGCAAAAAGAAACATGTAAAAAATGAAAATGAAGCTAATGATTTCTCTTCATCTTTAAAGCGAATAATAGTCGTTGATGACATTTTATGTAATATATGTCGACTTTGCGTTTATAAAAGGAATCCTGGCAAAGATGCTCAGCCTAAAACGGAAAGAGACCGCTCCTCTGAATCTGAAACCGATGATCCATCCTTCAAAATTAAATCCGGACCCAAGGGAGAAATTGCTAATGAGGAATATGTTGAAATTCCTATCCAGCGAACTGTGGCTCCGCACAAATATTGTTGTATTTGTTCATTGTCTCGTAATCTGGCTAGGATTCCTGAAGAAGCTCGAATTGCATTATACGTTAAGAAAAAAATCTATATCCCAGATGGAAATGCTTATGGTGTTGCAAAAATTCAAACGTTGGTTGCATAAATTTGCAAAACTTTGTTGTTTTCTTGTAAAATTAAATTGCTCTATTTTCAATATTTAAATAAAAAAGGAAATTATTGTTATTGCCCTCTTAAATTATTGCCCTATTGTTCTTTTTCCTAGTGAAGTTGAAAACCTGGTTGACATTGCAAAAATTTAGTTAGAAATTTCAAAATTTCATATTTCGAAGCGCTTTCTTGAATCATTTCCTAATACACCAGAGTCCCTCTATAGTAGCCGTCTCAGGGGTACCCTTTATCGCTTGGCACTATCTCGGGACTCAAACAAACCGTTCTGCTTCTCTTTCTTTCTTCTGGCTTTTGATAGCGCCAAACCGTAAACATCGGAACTCCGCTGACCTTACAAACGCCTCCCTCTCGGCCCCTTGGACAGCCTTGTCTCTTATAGAGGGAACTACTATAGAGGGACTATCAATATTAAAAAAAATCTGCCTGCTGCGCGGCTGTCCGATTTTGAAGGACTAATTATACTGGATTTCGCTCTGGTACATGTTTTTTAGGTGCCGAAAAGGAAAGTCAAATTTGTTAATCAGCCTCTTTTGATCAACGGTTCTGTTATTTACCACCATAAAATACTGATATACTGTTTATATTTAAGGATTTTAAGGGAGTCATACGTTATCTGAAATCTCTTGAAATTATTAATAATTAACTTAGGGTGTAATTTTAGAATAAGAAAATACCCAAACATAAGCGACGTATGTTTCTAAAGATATTCGAAAAAAATATAATTGCCTCCACCTTTTCCATGCCAGCCACAAAAGCGTATGTAATTCGTTAAACAAGTTTAAAATTCCTCTAATAAAAAGTATTACTTTTAATATTGATGACATTATTTAACTTTGTCAATCAACCCTAAAAGTAAGTTACGGGCTAAATAAAAATGTTTAAATAAATAATAATTGTTTATGCTAAAGTCGACTCAAATTGTTTCGGCGAAAAACGACTTTTTAGATTCTCTGACATTTGAAATTCATGTTCTCGTGGCTTTTGGATTTTTTTAACGATGAGATTCTCTTATCTCTCAAATATTTTTTCAAGTGAACTTGCTGTTGATCATAGTTTGTGAAGATAGATGTAAAGAACATAAAAATTATATGTAAAATGGTTATAAACATTTTTTGAAGCAAATAGTCCTATGTATTAGTTTGTCGTAGACAAAAATTATTTTTTACTGAAATCATTCTGCCTTATCATTACAATGTTATTTAGTAGCACAAAATTATCATAAATTAAGATTGAGTAAACAATTCATAAACTAATTTCTAAAGTATTCGTCGACAACAAACTGTTTTCTGGATTATTCGTCGAAATGAATATTTTTTTTAAATCAATCAAATGTCAAATATCATTTCAATGTTTTTTTAAATCTAGCATCAATAATTCTGACCAAAGTCACAGAAACCTCAACCTCAACAACTTCTAATGGCCGAAGTTACTAAAAATAAAACATTAATTTGACAATTCATTACGTAACATTTTATAAAAATGTTTATAAAAAACCTACGGAAATAATCAAACTTTAATTTTAATGCCACATTTCATCGAGAAATGATACTGCTCAGCAAAAAAAAGGAAATCCTACCACATATTGTCATATCGCCTCAAAAAACTAAATTTTTTCCCCGATTTTTCTCCGCTGGTATTTTTTAGACTTACACAACGTGTAAGTGATCGCGTGTGCGAACTTTTTATTCATAAGGATAAGATAAGAATCAGATAAGAACGACTAAAAGTATTTTGTCATCCATTTACAAACCGGATGAGAATCAAATGGGAATCGAGTACAAATATTCTATTATGCCGGATGCCGTAACACTTAAAAAATATTTTCTTAAAATAATGGATATATATTATATATTATTATATTCACCAATAGAATTAAGGATAACCGTGAAGAATAAGACCAGAGTATGAGCAATCCTCATCTTTCAAAATTAGCAAAGAAACTGATTAATGAATAATAGAAGAATTTGCGTAACACTGTAACCAATGAATTTGGTAGTGCTTCAACAGATTTCATAATCAATACTGTAGTCGTTATCTTTCAGACTAAGCCTCTCTAGTTTGCTCGCCTGAGATATTTACATGTGATACAAGTTATTTTTCAGGAAAAAAATTGGCTGATGTAGGAAGAACTAATATTCCAGATTTCATAAAAGTATATATTTTAAATATCTCAACTACAATACTATATATCTATTAGAGGGAACGTCGATTTAAGGATATATAACCCAATTAAAATTAAAAACGAAAAGCAGAGCAACTGCTTCGTACGACTGAACGAAATTCATATTATTGTAACAGACATCAAAGATTTCAAGGGATTTCAAAGCATTCGAAGGAATTTTAAAGGCTTTTGAAGATTATCGTAAAGTTCGAGGTATTTCCAGGGATTCAAATGGATCCCACGCGATTCGACTTAGTTAAATTTTGAAATAAGTTTCTAATTGACAAATGTTTGCTACTCATGATGGGTTTTGTGCTTTTTGGGATTTCGTCTCTGACAAAGTTGACTATGAACTGACAATAAGTTGTTCCCTTTCTGCTACACGCTCATTAGTTACCCCATTTTTAGATTGTTAGGAAGATTAATCAGCAAGCTGGCTCGGAGCAGTGTTGTGCAACGAACGTGTTATTTGAATAAGAAAAACGGGAATTCTAAATTTATACAAGACACATATTACGCACTATTTGATGAAAAACACATTATGTTTTACCATTTGTATTTTGCAATGCGGGGAGCGAAGACAAATGTTGTAATATGTACAGCTTTGAGTAAATATTTGTAGCTGTCAGGAAAATTACAAAGATTGACCGGCAATCTGGAGAACCTGGATCCGTATCCGAGCAGAGCTTGAGAGCAATTTTTTCACTATTTAGAAATACAAATCAGTATTCAAAATACTGATTTTAGACCAGTAGACAAAAAACAGTGAACATCAAATTATTTTCTGTATATACTTTGTCTTCTTAGCTTCAGAATTAAACAATTGTTTTGAATTAATGTATCAGGTTCAAAATTTGTCTTTTTTGGTAGAACATTAACCTTTTTTGTTGAAAATTCTTCTTTTTGGTTCACGATTCAAATATTTAGTTAACAAATCGACAGTTCAATTCAAGTTTTTGGGTAAAAAGTTAAACTATGTTCTAAAAACCTCGTATTTTTGCATTGTAAAATTAACTGCTTTTGGTTGAATTTTAATCCCCTTAGTTTAAAAATATGACCATTAGATTAAAAATGCATCTTTGTAGATTGAACATTCAACATAATTATGACTTTTTTGGAAAAAGGCCTATTTTTTTATTCGTTTACCTCAAAAAAAAAGCTTAGGATCATTTCTTCAAAAATCCTGATGTTAAAGAGCAGGATTTTTATTTTTTATTCAGTAAGTTTGTAGATATACATAATTTAGCCGAAAAATTTTGTAAAATAAAAAGTTGTTGCAGCTTGTGTTATTTTTCCCAAAATTAGGTTTTTTATTTTCAATGTATTTTTATAGCAAACGTTTATGACAAATTTGTAGATCTTTTATGGTTGAACGACTTTTGCCTTCTCAGTTTTTTAGTCTCTTGTGTCGCTTTTCCAAAAATTTAATTTTTTAAATTCTTATTTTTTACGGTTGAAAGAAAATCTACTTGTCCTTTCTAAGAATTGTAAATGAAGAAATTGTAGATTCTCTTTGAGTGACAAACTTTTGTCTATAATTTTTTTTTCTTTCCTTGTGTCGTTTTTCAACAAATTTAATTTTTTTTATTTTTAATGTTACTTTTTACGATTAAAACAGAAACTACGCGTCCTATCAGAAAATTATTGATGCAAATTTGTAGCTCTTTTCTGGATGAGTAACTTCTGTCTATTCACTTTTTTCATAGCTTTTGTCGTTTGTCCAAAAATTTAATGTTTTTTATAAATGTTATTTTTCACGATTGAAACAAAAACTAAGCATCCTTACAAAAAATGATGACTAAAAAATTTGTAGCTCTTTTCTGGGTTGACATTGTCTTGCAAATTTTTTTTTCGCAGCTTGTGTCGTTTGTCCAAAAATTTTATTTTTCTATTTTCAATTTTTTTACGAATGAAATAAAAACTACTGAAACCGTACTGTGAACAATTTTTTTATCGCTTTAAAAAGACTTAAAAATCGCCGACATACACGATATCCACGTAAATCCAAAAATTTTCAATTTTGTAAACTACTATCCAACAGCGTCACACTTTGCCAAATTCAAATAAGATGAAAAAACTTAGATCCTTTGAGTGGGCAGACTTGAAAATGTATGCTCCATGTGTAAGAAACGTAAAAAGGAAAATTCTTCAATTATCTGAGTGCAATTGTTTTTATACATTTCTTAGGGTAACTAGAACAAGATAATTAGAAAAGAATATAACATTCACTTTATTTTACATTATCTGAATAAGCAGCTTCGGTTCAACATAATATAGAAAATTTCACAAGCTTGATATACTTTGATCGAGCACGAAGAGCAAGAAAAGTAATAAGAAAATATTTGTTAAAGCCGATGGAGCCTCAACAAGAGGGAATTTTAAATTACTGAATATAACAGTTGTCAATGTTTTGACCTTTGATTTTAAAAGTTCTGTGCATAGAAGATTGCATGTTGGAAGATTGCTTTAAATCGACTTAACCATATAAAGAATCGTGGATTAGACACGTACTATTGTAAATTTCTTTCCGATTAAGGTCTGGTTACCTAATGGACATTCCGCAATTTCTTCTGGGGTCAACACACTAACCGTGCCGGTGTACATGTTAATTTTCGCCCGCTTTTCTACCCGTGATCTAACATATGTATAAATTCCACGAAGAGATGTTAAAGCATCAGTTTTTGCCAATATTGCCAAGACATCACCATTGGACGTTGATAATACAATTTGCTCTCTGGTTGTCATGAAGTGATCGATATTATTATATTTTCTGAATTGAATTGGTTTATTGGGTGGAAAAGTATATCTTCGAAGTTCGAATTTCCGGTCGGGATTGCGGTGAGGAATAAGCCGAATAAGTGGAAGCTCTTCAAGTTGAAATCCAAGTATGTTTGAAGGAAGATGCCTGGCAGAAGGAGACCTGGACCTGGAACGAAGTGGAGGCGCGACAGGAGAAGGAGACCTGGCAGCAGAATGAGGTCTGGCATGAGGAAGAGTTCTTTCTAGAGAATGTCTTGAAGAAGCAGGAGAAGAAGAAAAAGGTCCGCAACGAGGAAAGCCAGGAATAGATTCGCCATCAAGCAAACACTCGAACTGTTTACTCAACTCTGCAACAAGAAACAGAAGATTACATTATTCTTGAGGCGAACAATTTTCATATCCTAAAAATGAATCCGTGGACCAAATTTTTCCTATACGTCAGGATTTCGAGGTATTATACAAAAAAAATTCCCATTTTCAGCCATATTTGAAACAATATATCACGAGCAGCGATTTTTTTCCAAAACTGCTTACAAACCGATTCCTTTTTCTGCGAGACACTGTGGAACTAGTAGAGGATACGAAGGAAAGAAGAAATAGTTTTTGAATAAGCCGAAATCAAAATGAAAGGTAAGAATAAATACCAAACTAATGCATGAGACGTTTGAAGACAAAAATTGCTGCTCGTGTTTTATTGTTTCACATATAGCTGAAAATGGCTATTTTATCATTTTTATCGTAGTACAGTTTGAAATCGCGACGTATGGGAAAAATTTGAACAATCGCCTGTGTTGAAATCCAACTAATTCAAACTGCACGCGCGCGTTCACGTACCTGGTTTTTTATTTTCTAATATAGGAGACCTGGACCTGGCATGAAGTAGAGGCTCGGCAGGAGAAGGAGACCTGGCAGAAGAATGAGGTCTTGCATGAGGAAGTGTTCTTTCTAGAAAATGTCTTGAAGAAGCAGGAGAAGAAGGTCTGCAACGAGGAAGGCCGGGAATAGGTTCGCCATTAGGCAAGCACTCGAACTCTTCACTCAACTCTGAAACAGGAAACAGAGGATAATATTTTTCTTAGGTTATACTCTAGCGAAAGATTCAAATATATAGGAATTTATTTCAAACCAATCGGAAGTAAGTTTTTAATCCTTCGAATACATAGGCCGATAAATTTTTTTTTTTTTAGTACCCAAAGGCTGGACTAGGGGACCCTGAAGGATTTCCTTGTCCTGAAAATTAATCCGTTTTCCAAATTTTTTCGGTACGTTAGGCCTTCGAAATATTCTACCCCAAAAAAAGAAAAAATGGCATTTTTTAGCCATATTTAAAACAACATATCACGAGCAGCAATTTTTTTCAAAACTGCTCTTGGTCCGATATTTTTTTTTCCGCGATACTAAGAAACTAGTAAATAATTCGCGCGTTCACGTCCTAGATTTTCATTTCCTAACAAATCAGAAAGAGTCATTATATAGGCAGACAAAAAAAGTATCATGTGCATTGAATTAGGCCGCTATACCTATATGTTTATGTGGCCGATAAATCCGAATCTGTGGTCTTTTTTCCCCGTCAAGTTACCGTTCATTCCTAATATTGAAAAGAGCTTCAAGTTCCTCAAATGAGCCGGAACCTGGTATTTACTACAAATATAGCGGAATATTTCAGGTGTTTTATCGCAAGAATGTTCAGAAGTAGAAGGTCGACTTCGTCTTCAGCTTCTGTCGAGGTAGCTGTATTTCATTCATATGGATTGATCAGTAGGTGACCTGGTATGATTTAAACATATTAATAATGATTTTCATATTTTTCTGTATTCATATGATATTTGTTGAAAAATAAATGACAGAAGCTATCGGCATATAACGTAAAAAGTGAGGTAAAGAAGAGATACTGAGTTTGGATTGAGCGACCTTCTAAACACGAGAGCAGCTTCTTTCTTGAGATTCCAGTCACCACATCTTAAGCTTCAGCATCAAAATTGGTTACTTCAGTGCTTCTAACTTATTTTTGGAGGTTATCAATTAATAACCTTGATGGAATATAACAACCACTTGATTTGGATTCAGCGATCTCCAAAACAAGAGGGCACTTTTCTCGAATGGGGATCTGATGGGGTTAAATGGATATTTAGATAAGGTGGTCTAGTTTACCGCAAATGACCCTTTGCTTCAAACCCGCGTTATTTTTAAAGTATAAATTCCCGTTAATAATATTAATCCTATTAATGTTCCTCATACAATTTGCTAATTTTGTGAGCTTTGTGAGCTTTTTTTTTGGTCCATAAGCTTCTTTCAGTCAGTGAGCTCTGGAGCTTATGGATTTTTTTTTAACGATAAGATTCTCTTATCTCTAAAAAAATTACTTAAATAAGCTCGCTGGTGACAAAAATCAGTGAAGATCTATTTGAATAACAAACAAATTATATTTATAATTCTTCTAAAAAATTTTTAAACAAAATACACCTGTGTATTAGTTTGTTGTAAAAAAAAAAAACAATTTTTCAGGGAAATAATTCTGCCTTATTATTGCAATGGTATTCAGTAACAAAAAACTTTCATAAATTTAAAATGAATCAACAATCCATAAGTTTTTGAATCATTTCTTTATAAAGGCTAATGGGCCCTACGGCCCCAAACACCTTCTAACGGCCTAATTCATTACCAGTAAAACATTAATGTAACTATATATTACGTAATTGTTTATAAAAAACCTATCCCTATAAGGTTAGGTAGTTGTAGTTAGGGTTCGAATCCTCAGAGAGTGCGATTTTTAAACTCGTTTAAACGTGCGGTTATACGTTTCAGTGACCGTGTGTGCAAATTTTGTCTTAGGGAGAATATAAAATGTACAAACCGTTTGAGATTCGTATGTCAATCGGGTACAAATATTTTACGATGCTGGATAGAACCCGGTTAAGTTGAAATCGATATATTAAGCATATTACATCGCAAAACTCTTGTTTGCACAACGCCTAAAAAATATTCACTTGGAATTACAATTATATATTATATATTATTATATTCACCAATGTAATTGAGGATGATCATGAAGGATAAGACCAGAGTACAGGCAATCTTCATCTTTACTAATGAGCAAAGAAACTGAATAATAAACTATGAGAGAATTTGCGTGATACTGTGACTAATGTATTTTCTACTGCTTCATTAGATTTTGTAGTATACGCTACAGTCCTTATCGCTTAAATTGAGCGTGATAAGTTTGCACTTCTGAGATATGTACATTTGATAAGAGTTTCCGGGGGACCGAAAGAACATCGAATTATCAAGAATTCGTATTATCGGAAATAAGAATAAATTAAAGGTGAAACAATTTCCACTGAGGGCCGTATGAAACTTTTTTCCAGCTCATATTTGATGCCCAAAAAAGGCTTAACTTAACTTGAATATTTTATTAGGGTAAAAGAATAAGGAAAGGGCAAAATATAGTTATCTGACATTAAATTGATGCCTGTTATGAAGAAGTGTGAAAAGAACGGGAAGTGAGCCTTCGTAAAATAAGTTTGTTGTCTCTAAAAAGGCCCATTTGGTATGCTGCAAGTAGCAGATGAATTGATAAAATCAGTAATTTTCTTCTGTTTCGCGCAACTTTTCCCTCGCAAAAGTTTTCAATCAAGTCTAAAGCAGCAAAGAGATTATCTGGCACAACAGTTTGCTCAGAAGCAAACCTACAAGAAATTGTTAAGCTTCGGCATCATTCTCGTCATCATCCCTACTGAAAATTCCTATATAGGTTCCTATTCCCGAAGTACCGTGAGTGAAACAACTTCATTGTATATTTTATGATGGACGTGTCTAATTGAGTACAACAATTTTTAACATCAGAAGACGCGAGTGAAAAAATCCTTGTTTTCAATATATTGTAACTATACTGAAGATTTATATGGCGGCGAACTTGGCGATGTACACCTTTTGCAGCATGAATCAACTTGAGTAATTCGTAACAACCAGATTCGAATCCAAACGCTGAATTTGCGAATAGTGAACCCCAACTTAATACGCTTTTCACTAAGTGTAATAGAATGTGCACATTATATGAAATTGCAACTTCGTAATTATCCATTGCATAACGTATTTTTTTGCAACGGGAAAATTAAGTATAACTGTACTATAATAAAGGACGCAGCTTTTCCATTCAAGAGCCTTTCAAAATTCTTCATCTTTAAGTGAACGCGTGAGTCTACCAGCTTGATGTGGAGCTTCGATAGAATCCACAATCTTATTAATCTCGTCAATCTTATCTTTCGGAACAAAACTAGCTTCTTGCGTCTAGACACCTTCTTTTCCGACAGAGGATATTTGTAACTTCCTGAACCAATACCGTTAAGGGCATTGGAACCAAATTCTATCCTCAAAATTCAATTTCCTAATTTTACTCAGCAAATATTATAACTAAATATATTTTCACTCTATGACACTGTTCTTTTTTGGGCTAGAAGTTTGTCTACAGAGCGAAAAAATATTTAATTCTAATACTTGTACAAAATGGGGATTTCGAAATCCAACTTCCAAATATCAACTTTTGATTTCATCAAGTTCGGAATCAATAACAAACTGATTTCCGTCCAGATAAAGACGGAAGGCGTGAGACTTACTTTCACTCCTCTTTTATTATTTTTTTTTTAAATTGAAACTTCATCTGGCTCGCTTTCCAAATAGCTACCGGGGATGAGGTGTAACGCTCAATTTAGACGTTTCTTGGCTGTAGCAACTTGAAATTCTGCCTAGTTTAAGCCCCATTTTAAAGAAGAGGGCAGATGAGGAGTTTCGTTTTCGAGGAGCTTAACGTATCGCCAGTCGATACTTTATAAATAGAGTTTACCGACATAGTATTGTTTTTATTGTTTAAAAAATATAATTTTTGAATTTTTTCGAAAAAATCTGATTGGCTGAGTGGATCGCCGGAAGTAATTTATTCTTAGTAGCGCGGTTGTCCGTTTGATGGGGGAATCTGTATGGCCGCTAGCGATTGAAAGTGTAAACAGAAAACATAACCTATTGTTGTGTTTAGTATTAAAAACGTGTTTTAAAAGTATAGATACAAGTATTTTGTCAACCCATTCTCAAACCCGGTGAGATTCGGATAGGAAGCGGACACAAATATGGAATGATGCCAAATAGAGCCCGGTTAGGTATAGGTTATAACCCAGATACCAAAATCGAGGTTGTTAGAATTGTTATTGCCGGTTCGAACCCACTTCTATCTGGTTTCTAGCCTGGTCGTGTCCATGCATAATACTTTGCAACAACTCTGATATACCAAACGCTTAAAAAAGATTTACTTGAAATTAAAGATATGGTAAATATATATAAAGATATGTGGCCAACGGCCATACCACGCTGAAAAACCCAGTTCTCGTCAGATCACTGAAGCTAAGCAGCGTTTGACGCAGTTAGTACTTGGATGGGTGACCATTCAAGAATACTGAGTGCTGTTGGCACATCGTGGGTGTGGTGATCCCACACTTGTCGTTATTCATAACTACAAGAAAACTATCCACCTAGAAACACTACCCGAATCGGGGAGTGTCACGCCTGCCCTGAAAGGGAAATGGCCTAATGGTATACAAAGATATATTATTATATTCACCAATAGAATTGAGAATAACCATGAAGAATAAGACCAGAGTATAGACGATCCTCATTTTTCCAAATAAGAAAAGAATGAAAATTATTAATGCCTTTAGAATGGTTATACTTTTGAGGTTTGCAATATTTAAAATTCTTCAATTTTTTCAGCTGAAAATGACAGTACATGATATGATACATCTTCATAATTTTCATTATGGAATACTACTAATTTTTTAAAGTTTAGTTTGTTATGTTAGTTTTGCTAACCAGATGAAATCAACCGCTGGCCGCTGGCCACTTGGGTTTGACTTAGAGCGACGCGACACGTTGACATAATGACGGACCGTCCCACAATTGGGCGCGATATATTGTCATATCCTATTATATTGCGATATGGTCCTCATTTATTGTTGTGAGAGTAAAAAGCGTTTTTTCAAAGATAATTTTGCAAAGGTTAGCACAAAAGTGGTGAATAATAAGTGTCATGCCTAAACAGCTAACGAGTGACAACGCGTGCGACCGGATGACTACTAGTACTGAGTAACCAGTGAACCTCACTGACAAAACCAGTGACCGAATCCCGCTGAGTGAACCAGTGAAATCTCACTAACTGTCAGTGAAACACTTCTGGAAGTTTCAACCAGTTAGATATCACTGAAAGCCATTGAGATTTCATTAGTTCATTTTGAGAGATCAGATTTGAGGGTTTTCAATTTTCAAATTTCACTGTGTAGAAAAAACCATTCAATAGGTTTTGTGCAAATACTATCGTATTTAACGATTGATGACTCTTTTAACATCAACTAAAAAAATGCAGTTCTTGAAAGTAAACAAAAATTAAACCCTTCAAATCTTGGAAATCCTATTAAAATTCCTGAAATCTTGTGATATTCCTTTCGATAACCCTTGAAGTATTATAGAATCACTTCGAATGTTAAATTTTTACAGTCCGTTGAAATCCAATGAAATCCCTGAAAACCCCGTGCAATTCCATGAAATCTGATAATCCTTGGAAATACCGGAAAATTTACTAAAATACCATGTAGAGCTTTTCAAATCACTTCAAAAGATTGAAATCCTCAGAAATCTGATTATATTCGTTCATATATTTTTTGACATCATTTGAATCTTTCAAACTATCCTAAAAAATAGTAGGTCCTATGAAAGCTGGCCAAATCATGCAAAATTCTTCAAAATCGCAAAGAATTTGCTGACCTTCTTAAAATTATTAAAATCCTCAGAAATACCTCAATATTTTTTCAGCGTTTGAATATTCCTGGGAATGTTTTAAAATACTTTTAAATCTGTAAGAAAAATATTTTAAAAACCCTTAAAAACCTTCAAATTCTGAAAATGTTTACAAATGTTTGAAATCCTTCAAAATCTTGTAAATTCTCATAAATTAAGTTTTTGAAAGAAACAGGTGATACATATTACAATGAAAATGTGACGGCGATGGATTTGACGATTGAAATCAAAAGTAGGCATTTAAGAAGAGCGAAGAATTAAACCATAATACACATAATTAGATGTGAGCTATCAATAGCAGAATACTATAAATATACATACGCAAATATATATGCATAAAAGTAAATACGCATTCATATACACACTTATGTATATTTTTAATTTAGGATTATGTGTTACCAATGTGTGATTTCGAGGGTAGGATTTTATGTGTTAAATGAGTAACCAAAAAGTAGTTTTCTGAAGACAAATGGTGAAGGTGCATTCCTAATGTTTATAGGTAGTTTGTTCCATAGGCGAGCTCCACGAATAACAAAAGACCTTTGCATTCTACACGTGCGGTGTGGCTGAATTTTTAGTACTGTTTTCCGTTCACGGAGTTTGGAATGTGTTGATTGATCTTTGTCAATAAAATGGAGGAGATTAAGAAGATAGTGCGAAGCTTTATTACTGAATAGTAAATTACCCATAAAAAATTGTCTTCTTTTGGCGACGTCAGGAAGTCCTGCTCTTTCTCTATACTGAGTAATATGTTTACTTTTGGGGATGTTATAGATGAACCGAATGCAAGCACTGAGCGTACGCTCAAGCTTAACATTCAGCTCATCTGTAATATCGTCATATACCACCCAACCGTAGTCAAAGAAAGGAAGGATGAGGCTTTTAACTAGGAGGATACGCGTTGAAATAGGAAGTGATTCTTTATTCCTGTTCAGCTGTTGGAGAACTCTAAGGGTTTTCCTTGAAATATCCGCAACTTGTTCATTCCAAGTAAGAGAGCGATTAAGACTATTGCCTGAATCCTTCACAGATTCCATAAAGGGATAAGACGTCCATCGATCAAGAGAGGAGGTAGGGTTGCAATTGTTTCAAGTGATGGAGAGGAAGAAGCTCCTATGATTATAGCCGTACTTTCAACAGGGTTAAGAGTGAGGCAACTTGTCAAGGTCCACTGCACCACTAGATCAATATCCGCCTGTACCTTTTGAAATAAGCTCTTAAGATTGGAAATAGGCCCGGGAAGGTAAAGATTAAAGTCGTCAGCATATTTGTGATAGTTGCAATGACGAAGTTCGCTATTAAGTTCAGAGTTATAAATATTAAATAAAGTGGGTGCAAGTGTGGATCCCTGAGGGACACCACTCTTAACCTCCCCACAATCAGACCGGTCGCCATTGCTAATTTGTAGTCTTTTGAACGATTGCTAAGATCAGATTCAAACCATTTAACAACCATATTCAAGAGGTGAAGTGATTTAAGCCTAGTCAATAGTAGATTATGGTTAACTGTATCACACGAGTAAAAAAATCAAAAAGGACAACAACCGTTATTTCCCTTCTATCAATTGCAAGTTTAAGGTCAGAAGTTACTTTAAGTGAAGCTGTAAGTGTACTATGCCTTGCACGAAACCCAGATTGCATTGAGTCCATTAAATTGTTTGTTTCAATGTGGGCAGTACGTTTCTGATGGACAATACGTTCGAAAGGTTTGGACGATGCACATAAGATAGGTATAGGACGGAAGTCTTTGGGAAAGGTAGGGTTAGATATTTTAGGAACAGGGTGAATAATTGCCTCATTTCAGGCATCAGGAAATATTCCCACCTGCAGAGATGGATTGTACATGTGCAAGAGAATATGGCCAATGACTGGTAAAGCAAGACGAATCATTTTAATTAAAATACCATCCCATCCTTGAGCGTTTGATTTTACCTCGAAGAATTTTTTAATTAAGGTTTCTTGCGATATATTAGAAAAGAATAATTTCGTATCATCGAAAGTAGAGGAAACTGAGGACGGGAAAGGAGTACTGCTTGCAAGGAGTGTGAATTTTGTAGTAAAAGCTGTCAAAAGGTCTGCAGGGGAGAAATTGTTATCAGGAACCAAGTGTTTAGAAGGAATAAGTCCAAGTCGTCTTAAGAGAAGCCAGATGTTTTCATTCTTATTCCTATTTTTGATAGAGTTGTAATTATATTGATTGTATGAATCCCGGATTTTTGTTTTTGTACTAAGTTTCTCAATTTACGAAATTCGGCTTGAATTTTTTTTTTGAATTTTCAGTTCTTTTAGCCAATCTACGTTTTTTTTTCTCTTTCTTTCATTAAATCTTTGATCTAAGAAGTGATCCAAGGAGTGGACTTCTTCTTTGCCTTAAGGGTATGGAGTGGCGAAAAATGATCAAAGGGTGAAGATAAAAATGAAGTCAGACAAATCATCTTTCTATTTATATCCTTTTCAGTAAAAATGCTATGCCAGTCATAAGTAGAGACATGCTCAAGAAATTCAGTTTCATTTATATTTTTAAGATTGCTCATGGACAGAGGAGTTACACTAGAGGAGGGATTGAAGGAAAATTGGTATTGGATGCTGATAAGATCATGGTTTGAGAGGAATGAGATTGAGTGTTGAGTAGAAGAAGTCACCTTGTCTAAATCGTCAACAATCATCAAGTCAATCCATGTACTAGAATGATCAGTGTGGTGGGTGGTATCATGGGGAACTATAGATAATCCGGCAGAGAACACTACTGATTTTAAATAGTGAGTTAAATTGTTGGTAGCATTAAGATTTGTGTTATTATAATTGGGTATAAGGTCAGAAATGTCAGTCTCAAGTTCCCTTTCATAGGAGGCATAGGACCCACCAACACACTGTCCTGAGGCGACGATACCTTGATAAAAAGGTACTCAGCAGTAGGGTAATTGGCAAGAGAACCCACTCTCACTTAAAAGTCACTTAAAACTCCATTGAAATATTTGTAAATCGTGTAAATCCTCTGAAATCCCTTGGAATCATTGGAATATTTTAAATGATCTATTGCTTAAATCTATTGTATTGTGAAAAGAACACTAGGGTGTCCCGAAAAACGCAATGCTAATTTTTTTCTGACGCACACCCTAAACTTGTTCTATTTGGTGGAAAAATAAATGCATAATTTCCTTTTCTTTTCAAATAATTTTGAACCGTGGTCCTAGGGCCCTAAAGTGCCCTAAAATGATTAAAATGATTCATTATTTATAATTTTCGTAAATATAATAATTGCTTGCCAGGGAATACAACTGATGGTACCATACACTCAGGGAAAAAAAAGTTGATCCAATTAGACCAAAAATACTACCCTTTATATTAAGAAACTACCCTTTATGGAGCTTGAAATATTATATTTATTTTACCAAGATCATTTTTCTCAAATTACTAATAATATATAACTAAGAAACTAGGATTTTGTTTTTTAAATGGATGTGTCTTTCTTTTCGAAGAATATTTTTACTACACGCAGGAAATTCTTCAATGTGTCCTTGTATTGTCAAATAAAGTCATCATCATTTAGTCAGCCACCGGTTAAACCGTTGGTTTAAAGCATCTGCTATTTTTGCAGCGTCGTTTACAACTTTTAATGTACTAACGACGGCGAAAGACCCTCAATTTAGTGCTTGTTAACAACCCAAAGAGCAGGATCTATATTTGAGAATGACGAATTAAATTGCATAATATCGAAAAATCGAAGTCCTCTCGAAGTAACAAAATTTTCAATATCATTCTTCGCAAAATTTATCAGCATTTGACCTGGAAGATGTTTTGCGGGTTCGTCTTAGCCTTCTCGCGTTTTCATCGCAGCCACAATTGCTCTTTGCCGTTCAAGTAAAATTCTAGAAAAAAAAAAATTCAATGGCCACAAGTTCCTCTGAGAGATACCACAAGTGTCCTTCAAGCTTTCCACAAGCGACATTTGATATTTTGGCATTGACGGACTTGTAATTCACCAATTTTTTAATTAAATGTAAGACATTCTATGGCGCAGCAACCGGAAAAGGAGCCTCAAACCGAAATCGGATGTGAATTTTGATCACGAAAAGGCACAATTCTCTAATGGCTTCGATTCCGATGGACGTTAACGTCCAATTATTTCGATCCATCCTTATTTTCAGGCAGTAAATGGCAATGGCCATTCACCGCGCATGGTGCATTGGTCCCGGAGCCATAAAACGAATACACCGAACTGGAACATCACCCAGAAAAATTATGGTGAGCTCAAGTAATTCGTGTTAGTCATCACGAGGTTGATAATTTTCTTTTAGATGCAAATTTGCAAATTTAATTAGGTCTTTCTTTTCTGATCGCAGTTTCGAAAGTATTTGCTTCTCGTTTATAACAATTTCGTATCCTGTCTGATTGAAAGATTTCCACGCTTCACTAAACTTTTTAAATAATGGAGTCTCTGGTCCTATTGCCACTCTTAAGAGCTTACTTCAAAAGGTACAGGCGTACGTCGATCTGGTGGTGCAGTGGGCCTTAACAAACGGCCTCACCCTTAACTTTGCTGAAACGAAGGCTAAAATCATAGGACCTTCTTCCTCTTCTTTCCTGGCAACAATTGCAATCTCACCTCCTCTCTTGATAGATAAGCGTCTCATCCCCTTTGCAGAATATGTGAAAGACTTAGGCTAAATTTTTAATCGATATCTTACTTTGAATGAACAAGTTGCGGATATTTCAAAGAAAACTTCTAGAGTCCTTCCACAGCTTCGCTGGAATGAAGAATCACTTCCTGCTTCAACGCGTATCCTCCTAATTAAAAGCGTTATCCTTCCTTTCTTTGACTACGGCTGTGTGGTATATGACAATCTTACTGATAAGCTGAATGCCAAGCTTGAGCGTACGCTCAATGCTTGCATTCAGTTCATCTATAGCATTCTGAAAAGTTAAAATATTACCCAGTATAGAGAAAGAGCAGGCCTTCTTAACGTTGCCAAAAGAAGACAATTTTCTATGGGTATCTTGCTTTATAGCCTATTCAGTAATGAAGCTTTGTATTATCTTTTTAACCTCTCCCATTTTATTGACAAAGAGCAACTGACGAATTTCAAAGTCCGTAAAAGCAAAACAGTACTCAAAATTCAGACAGACCGCACTTGTAAAATGCAAAGGACTTTTATTTTTTGCGGTGATTGTCTTTGGAATAAACTACCTATAACAAGTAGAAATGCGCCTTCACAATATCACTTGAGAAAACTCATTTTTGGTTACTTATTCAAAACTTCAAATCCCACTCTCGAAATTACACATTCATAACAATTAAATCCTTGAGTTAAAAACATATATTAGCGTGCACATAAATGTATTTGCTTTCAAGTGTGTATATTTGCGTATGTATATTTACAGTATTACTGTCAATAGACCACATATAACTATGTGCATTATAGTTTATTTCTTTACTCTTGATAAATACCTATTTTTAATTTCAATCGTTAAATCGATCGCTGTCACACGTTAATTGTAATTTATATTACCCGTTCCTTATAGGGTTATCTAGCTCCAGCATTTTTCATCAATAAATACAAATATCAAATTCCCGTGCTCCCGGGCTGGAAAAGCTGGGTTTTTGAAAAAATAGAAAAAGAAGTACTTTTTATAAACTTTTGGTGAATTAAATTATAGTTCTGTTGAGGAATTTTCAAGAAATAATTTCCACTCAAGAGATTTTAATTCTGACCCCCCTTCCAATACCATTTTATTATGCCGAGAAAATGGCCCAAAAAATGCAAAGTGGCATGCAATCTCAGTGACTAGTTTCTCGCCATAAGCTTCTCCAGAAACATGAGTTAGCCGGGATGCGTCTTTTTTCTCAGAGGCCATCCATTAACTACATTTCCAATTTGAGAGCCGAAGGAGCAATGGTACAGTTAAATATTAACTTAATAATCCAAATTAGCTGGTTACCGAACTCGTTCTTTCTTTTTAGGCCTTAAAAAAGTGTGCCAAAGCACAATCCAATCTGATCAATCTTTCGGAAGTTATGGTGCTCACAAGCTACAGGCAGACAGACATACAGACAGACAGACATACACCTTCTCAAAAATCATTTTTTCTGACCCAGGGGGTCTGAAAACGTGGAGATTTGATGAGAACCGACAAAGTCAAATTTCACATTGAACATTCTCATTAGAATGAGAACGTGAAAAGTCAAGTTAATATTTAGCCTTCATTTTTGAGGGTCAAATAGTTATTTAAAGAAATGTTCGCGCTCAGTGAAAAAAGCGTTAAAAAATTTTTTTCTTTCAACCGGTTTCGTTGCAGATATGGACTAGATAAGAACAGCTAGAAGTAGTTTGTCAACCAGTTATAAAGCGTTTGAGAATCGAATGTGAATCGGGTACAAATATTTTATTATGCCGGATAGAACCCGGTTAAGTTGAAATAGATATATTAAGCATATTACATCGAAAAACTCTTATTTGCGCAACGCTAAAAAAATATTTACTTGGAATTATAGATATATTATATACTATTATATTTACCAAAGTAATTGAGGACGACCATGAAGGATAAGACCAGAGTATGGGCAATCTTCATCTTTACTAATTAGCAAAGAAACTGAATAATAAATTATTCGAGAATTTGCGTAATACTGTGACTATTGAATTTTCTAATGCTTCATTAGATTTTGTAATATATGCATATTTAACATCCAAAAAAAGCTTAACTGAACTTGATTATTTTGGCAGGGTAAAAGAATAAGGAAAAGGAAAAAATATATTTATCTGATATTAAATTGATACCCGTTATGAAGAAGTGTGAAAAGAACGGGAAGTGAGCCTTCGTAAAATAAGTTTGTTTGTCTCTAAAAAGGCCCATTTGGTCTGCTGTAAGTAGCAGATTAATAAATAAAATCAGTAATTTTCTTCTGTTTGACGCAACTTCTTCCCTCGCAGAAGTTTTAAATCAAATCTAAAGCAGCAAAGAGATTATATGGCACAACACTTTATTTAGAAGCAAACCTACATGAAATTGTTAAGCCTTGGCATATTTCTCGTCATCATCCCTACTGAAAATTCCTATATAGGTTCCTATTCCCAAAGTACCGTAAGTGGAACAACTTCAATTTATGTTTTATGATGGTCGTATCTAATTGAGTACAACAATTTTTAACATCAGAAGATGCAAGTGAAAAAATCCTTGTTTTCAATATGTTGTAAATATACTGAAGATTTATATGGCGGCAAACTTGATGATGTACACCTTTTGCTTTAGATCCAGCTTTTCCATTCATGATCCTTCGAAAATTCTTCATCTTTAAGTAAACGGGTAAGTCGACCAACTTGATGTGGAGCTTTGATAGAATCCAGAGTCTTATTAGTCTCGTCAATCTTATCTTTCGGAACAAAACTAGCTGCTCGCGTCTAGACACCTTCTTATCCGACAGAGGATATTTGTAACTTCCTGAATTAGGTTTTTTTTTCGTTTGTAACCCAGTCCGCAAGATGCAGACACCAGTTGCATCTATACCCACCATTAAATTGTGTTAGTCGATGCATAGGTGCTCTTGCTACGGAATCTACGCAGCAGATCCAACAACAAACTTTGATATTATATTCTTCACTGATTATATTAACTTTCATTCCGTCTTCATCTAGTTTGTTTATGTCTCTAACGAACGGTTTGAGAAACACGTTCATTTTCGGCTTATTTTTGCCAAACCATAAACCAACAACGATTAATTCACTTATACGAAGGGAAATTGGTAATTCGTTAATCATAACGTAAATAGGCCAAATCAAGTACAAAGAACTCTTAAACAAAAGAAATTCATCCGTGTTAAAAGAAGCTTATACATAAATTTGTTTCAACCGCCGGATCTAAACATCTTTTTAGAAAAGTTCTTCTTGTAGTCGCTTCTCAACCTCTTACTAGAGGGGGCAAATAATGACACCTCTTCACAGTCATCAGAAGAAGCACTAACTCTTGCAGATTCGTACGAAATACAGTAATACTTCGGTTTACTAGGAGTCAGTTTAAAAACCTTTTCTGATAATTGGTTCAAAAGTGTATGAAAACAGTTAGCACAAAATTGTACATACATCGTTCAATTGAAAATGATGAAAAATGTGAGGAGATAAAAATGTTTTCAATACTTAATATTTCAAATAATTTTAATGTTATTGGAATGGCTACAAAAATGAAATTTCAAAAATTACAAACACTAGTATTAAAAATTGTTCATTGAAATTGATCAAATTTTAAATGAAGAATAAAAGAAATATTAAGACTTTATAACTATTTTCTGAATATAAGAAAACTGTAGATCAAAATTACGCAAAAAAACTTACGAATTGCCCAAAATGGAGAAATAAAAATATTTCTTGATAATAATTCAAAGAAAATAAGAAAGTCAAGTGTCTTCAACGTGTTATAAAATTTAGAGGCTATCAGCACTTATCCAATACCGTTCAAGGGCATTGAAACTGTTTATAGTGTTGGCAATCGGGTTGGGTAAATTGAACACGCACTTCAATATACTGGAAATAAACAGTTTTTTGCCAAAGGTGCACATAAGTCTTATAGCGGAAAAAACATGCCGATCATCTTTATTTATCTGGGGCCAGACAAAAAACAACTCGAGGTGAAGGCCGGCTCGGCGCGAACACACCCTAACAAAGCCGAAAACGCACGAGGCAGAACCGACGAGTCTGCATTCAGCCAGTAGAAAAGAAAAGTAGTTTTAACCAAGTACATCACCTTCCCCTTTTTCTTTCCCTTTTTCTTACATCCAAGAATAAATCCTAAACATACCGGCCATCTTGCGGGCTTCGCAAAAGATCGCAATAAGAATGGCAATAAAACTAACGAATAATAATGCAAAAAGATACATGATATCAATAGAAAGAGAACTCGATATAAACTATGAGATTTTAAAAATAGGCAAGACAACTAATTGTGAGATGGGTCGGTCAAACTCAGACTGCGTAGTTTTGACATGAACGACTCGAACAGCCCCATCTCGCCCTACAATACATTTAGTAACACGGGCCAATTCCCACTTAGCGGGGGGAAGGATTACGTTTTTCAAACGTACAAGATTTCCTACTTTAACATTAGCTCGACGTGAAACCACTTGGTTTGCTGTGTACAATGATTGTAAATAATCACGAACCCACAAGCGCCAAAATTGTTCCAAAATTTGTTGGTAAAATTGCCAGCGAGACAAGAGATTTTCGGATACATCAAGAACCGGAACGGTAGGTACCACTTTTAAAGCGGTTCCACTTAAGAAGTGACCAGGAGTGAGCACCCCGCAACTTTCCGGATCATCATTGGTAGGCACCAGAGGCCGGGAATGTGAACAACTCTCGATTTGACACAAAAGTGTCTCAAATTCCTCCACCGTAGGAGTAGAATTAGACAATAATTTTTGTAGATGAAGCTTGACGCTTTCAACGCCGGCCTCCCATAGCCCGCCAAAATGTGGGGCGATGGAAGGGATAAAATGCCAAATCGTGCCATCTGATGCTAAATGGTATACCAAGTTCGGATCCTCCTGTATCTTCCGAAAAGCTTGCGAAAGCTCTCGATCAGCACCGCGACAATTCGAGCCAATATCCATATATAAATCAGTCGGAATACCGCGTCGTGAAACAAAACGTCTAAATGCGGCAATAAACGAGGCTGTGGTATAATCATGAACTAGTTCTTAATGTATTGCTTATACAGCAAAACACACGAAAATCGAGATCCAAGCCTTGTGCGATTTTACGCCGCGACCCGAACTGGAGCGAACAAAATATGGAACTGCGTAGTCAACTCCAGTATGAGAAAAAGGACGTGAGGGTATCACTCTGGGGGTTGGCAGCTCGCCCATCAATTGAGTCGCCGTTTTAGCTTTATCACATACGCACACAAGACAGCGATGGACAATCGTCCTAACTTCACTGCGAGCTCCAATAATCTAGTATTTGGTACGAGTCATAAAGAGAGTTAATTGAACTCCGGCGTGTAAGATATTTCGATGAAATTGCTCTAACATAATACTCGATATCACATGCTTAGGCAAAATGGCGGGAGATTCCTAATACAATCATAACTTTGATTGACGTACCCGGCCACCAAGACGAATAAATGCATTACAAACGATAACTGGATTAAGCCTTTTCAAAGAAGACTTAGTAGAGAGAGATTCATCATTCTTTAAAGAAATAATTTCACGAGCAAACGATTGAGATTGAACGTAATGTAACCAAAATAAGGAGGAGTCATTTATCTCAGTAGCAGACAAATATCTAGGAAAAACAAACTTCTCTTTGAAAATCTCAACGGCACGCAAAACATATGCGGTGACACGAAGTAAGCGAGACCAACAGGACTGTCAAGAAAGTAAACTAGATTGCCAGTCATTTTTAGTTTCAGTTTTACTCAGTAAGGTAGTGACTACATCATGTTTTACAGAGTCGAGAGTTGGTGTATTGCGCTGAGGCTAAGCTGCTGAGGAGCTAGACAGCCATGCTGGACCTTCCCACCGAAGAAAAAAAGTTAGTAAATCTTCTGCTGAGAGGCCACGCGTGGGGCTATCAGCTGGATTCTGTTTGGAGGGTACGTGACTCCACAAAGTAGAGGATAATTTAGTTTGGATAGGAGATACGCAATTAGCGACAAAAACAGGCAAGGTAGCTGGCTGCTTCTGCAACCAACTAAGTGCTATCGTAGAATACGTCCAACAGAAAATAGGCACATCAGTCCATTGATCAGTATTTCAATAGAATTATTATCGCTACCACAGGAAGTCCACCTCGGAATTGAAATGCGCGATAATGCCGGTAATTTAAAGAGAAACTCATACCATTCTTGTGCAAGGTCGGAGAGAAGCATATGATCCCAATCAAGTTTTTGTAACCAAAGTTTTTTAAGTAAAATTTTTTCAACGATGGTAACTGGAGCTAGTTAGCCCATAGGGTCATACAACTTCGAAACTGCTGAGAGTATTGAACGTTTTGTAGAAATCTCATCATGAATTTCAATAATGTGAAAATCAAATGCATCATCTGAAGGACTCCATAAAATTCAAAGAACCTTGAACCCCGAGAAATTATCAAATGAAAGCTCGAGAGCTAAACCGTCATCCGATTGATCCAGCCCGGAGTGCAAATCAACATAATTGCTAAACCACTTGCGTAAGCGGAGACAGCCAGCGGAAGCCAATTGAATCAGCTCATCTCCAAAGGCAATAGTGGAAACCTTATCCACTCCCCAAAAGAATAAATCATCCACATAAGTCTCGCTTGCAAAAACTGAAGCTGCTAATGAAAAATTATCTTTTTCGTCTTTAACCAGTTGACGCATCACGCGGATTGCAAGGTATGGAGATGAGCACATTCCATATGTTACTGTGTTCAACTCAAGAATCTGAGCAGGCTCATCGGTTTTCTCACGCCAGAGAATGCATTGATATCTGCGATCAGATGGATATATTAATATCTGTCGAAACATATGAGCAATGTCGGCACACAAAACATACCGATGTTGCCGCCATTAAGCTAGATTTTGGTTAAAGTTGGTCTAGATGCGTTAAATACGATCCTCAACTCCATGGTTTGGCTGTGATCTCGAAGAACATGATGAGGCGGGATAAACACTCGGAAAGACTCATCATCATCCATTGAACCAATGCGGGACATATGACCAAGCAATTCATATTCTCGCATAAATTAATTATATTTAATAGAAACATCCTCATTGTATTGGAGACGTTTTTCTAAATGGAATAGCGAAGAAAGTGCGATATCGCGAATGTCGCCTAACTTTGTGGGTGATTCACTGAAGGGAAGCTTAACCATGTATCGGCCGTTAGACTCTCGTAAATGTGTCTCGGTGAAACGAGCCTCACATTCAAGTTCCTCCTTGGTTAATAAATTCGGTTTTGGAATCCCTTCCAACACCCAGAATCGACGAAGCGCCTCATCAGTTGCAATATCTGCTGAATGGTGCAAATTTATGTGAAACGCTTGAAAATTTGAAGTTTTAAGAGATCCGAAAAGCCTCCACCCAAAAATCGTATTTTGCGCGACGAGATTTCTCGATTGGTCCTGACAAACGCCACTCAGTAATACCTGACCAAAGAGATCAGCCCCGATTAGCAAATCAATACGATCATTGGATCCTGGCGTCGGATCTGCAAGATCCAATTCACGCAAGTTACTTGGAATCTCCATTAGCGTAAACTCCGCAAGAACATAAGCTGTGATTCTCGAAATCACGAAAGCTTGCGTCGTAAGCATGGTCGCAAAAGACTTGGGACTCTTGATCGTAATTGAAACAAAATGCAAAAATTTATTAGAAATTTTAGCCCCTAATCCTGAAATGGTAACGTCAAATATTTTGCGCGGAAGACGTAATAATTTAACAACATTTTCAGAGACGAATGTAGCTTCAGATCCCTGAACTATTAGCGCGCGAACATGTACACGTCTACCACTAGGTGCTTCTAGAATTACTCTCGCTGCAGCTAACAAAGAAGGCGAGCGGTTTTTCTTAGTTGCGTTGAAATGGGACAAAATCGCATTGCAATTTTCTTAACAAGCTTTCTTTTCCAATACATTTTGAGAATAATCTGACAAACGCTTTAACTCATGCGAAAGAGAACCTGAACCATCCTTGTCCCGGTGCAAAAGGGAGTGATGTGATTTTTTACAATGCACACCTAAGTTTTTGCTTTGACACGCACGTCGATAATGTTTTCCGAAACGATTGAAACATTGAGAATTTGAGCGAATATAATCGTTGCGTTCATCCAGAGATTTATTTTTAAATATAGGGCAAGCATAAAGATTGTGCTTTTGTTTGCACAAAGGACAGCTTAGTTTGGACGAATTTTGATGCGCATGAATTTTCGGTCGAACCGACTGCGCTGATGTACTTACATTTTTATTATCTAATCACTTTTTAATATTTGATGTTGCTTCTAGAGTACGAATACGCGTGTCGAGCAATTTTTTTAATTGTTCAAGGGAGGGAGAATCAGTTGTATCGCACGTGGACATTTCCCATTGATCTCGCGAGGTTTTATCTAATTTGTTAATCATGAGAAAAACCAACAAATCATTTTCTTCATCGACCGGGCGTTTGAGATTTTTTAAAGCAGTTGTTACAGTCACAATCACGTTACGCATACTTTTCAAACTACTTAACCAATCTGACGTAATATCTCGTGATTCTACAATTATTCGTAAGTTAACGATTTACAGTTATCATAACGCGTTTCCAAATTTTTCCAAATAGTTTGAATGTTATCTGACGTTCCCGGTTATTTTTTCGCAATAATCAAAGCTTACCCTTTGAGGCTTGCTTTTGAATAATGTTACCGTTCGGCATTTGAAAGAGACTCGTTTTCGATAACGAGAGAAGAAAATAAATCTCTAAAAGAAAGCCATTCGCAATATGTACCCGAAAAACCGGAATCGAAATTGTGAGAAGCTTGAGTACAGGCACAATTTGTCGATTGACGCTCTGCTTTGTTTCATTACCTTGAGACGTCGAACCAGGCTCTGTATCCGGGATGCGTGATAAAATGTAGTTTATTACCGTAGTTTTTCTCCATCCTGAGGAAAGAGTCAGGATCGTAAACATCAGGGTCTGGTCCCTCCTCGTCATCTGCATCGGCTTCAGGAGGCGAATTCGACAGCAACAATGTGTGTTTCGCCCAGCATCTTTCCCAATATTCCTGGAGATTCGACAAGCGTCCAACTAGCAGTGCTTGAGGTTGATTTTCATTGGCCATGATGCGGTCAGCACTTCGATTTATTGATGCGCATAGGTTTTAAATGCGCATAGTATTGTTTAAAAAATATCATTTCTGAATTTTTTCGAAAAAATCTGATTGGTTGAGTGGATTGCCGGAAGTAATTCATTCTCAGTAGCGTGGTCGTCCGGTTGATGGGGGAATCAATATGGCCGCTAGGAATTGAACGTGTAAATAGGAAATATAACCTATTGTTGTGCTTATTATTTAAAAAGTGTTTTCAAAGTATGAAGAAGGGACTAAGATGTTCATAAAAGGCCTAGAATTTCTGTCAAGGCAGGCCTTGTAAATTGTGACGGTGAGGATGTGCCAAAAGTCGACATGTGGATGGTGACCAATTTTTTATCATCGAGTGACGACAATGCTTTCCAACAATTTTATGTAAACGAATTCCTGTGTTAGAAATCGTAAATTAAATTTTCGCCAGCTGTCTGCTTGATAGTTTCATAGTTAATAAGGTTACTGCATACTATTATTCTGAATGCTTCGGCGGTTTGCAGGATGTAACGCTTAAAAAAAATCCTGAAAACCTCTAAATTCTCTAAAATCTTTGAATAGTCTGAATTCCTGAATGTCTGGAATATTCTGAATTCCCTAAGCGCTCTGACATCCCTGAAATTCCTTAAAATCCTTGAATTTTCTGAATTCCTAAAAATCTTTGAATTTATCAAATAGTCCTTTTTTTCTCAAAAATAAGCTTAACTTTTTCTCTTTAAGTGCCTTGAGGTTCAAAAGTGGGGTTTTATTTTTATTTATGAAAATAAGCGGTGAATAGTTTTTGAGACTGTACGACCAGCTTTTGCGACTTTTAACTCTTCTAATAGCAATACAAAAAATGTTGCCTACTATAAATTCGGTAAGCTTTTTCACTTGCTTTTCATTGGCTATAACAAAATTCAAAGAACCTCCTTATATGAAACAAGTCAAGTTGATATTTGACCTTCATTTTTGAAGGTCTAATTTTTTTTCAAATGTTCACGTTTAATGAGAAAGGCGTTCAAAAAACTAACTAAACCGTACTAGAATAAATTTTTATTCGCCATTAGAGGTTTTAAAAATCTCCGAAACAGACGATATCCACAAAAATCCATAAATTTTCACATTCTATTCCTCAGTCAATATTTGTCGAAATGTGAAAATTTCTCTTCATAAACTGCTATCCAACAGCATGACACTTTGCCCAACTATATATTCCTCAGGGTAACAAGAATTATATAATAGGTAGAGAATAAAATGTGTACTTTATTTTGCAATATCTGAATAAGAAGTCTCGGTCAGAGGTACAGAAATTAATAAAATATACATTGAATATCATGGATTCAACATTATGAAGAAAATTCAGCATTTTTGATACACTTTAATCAAGCACGAAGAGCCAGAAAAGTAATGTGAATGTATTTTTTGAAGCCAAAAGAGTTTTAACAAAATGGAATTTAAAATTACTAAATATAACAGTTGTCAATGTTTCGACCTTCAATTTTAAAGGGATGGTGTGAATTGTAATTCAAATATTTACCAGAAAAAGTTGGTTTGTCATACCAATTAGTAAGAATTAGTCCATCATCTTTTTTTATCACTGACCAATCAAGGTAGTTTAAAGTGTTGTTTACCTCAATCTCATGAGTGAATTGAACCGACTCATCAATGTTGTTGAACACATCGACAATTTCCTGAATTTTTTTAGCAGGAATGATAGCAAACATATCATCTACATAGCGTTTGTACAACAGCGGCTTGAAACTTAAAATTGAGAAGACTCTAGATTCTAAATCTTCAAATATATTAGATATGATTGAAGAGAAAAGAGATCCATTGGACCTGAAGTTTGTTTATGATAATATTTATTGAAAGAGAAAACTGTATTGTGAAGTACGGTTTTGACAGCAACTAGAATTTTTTTCTGAGACCACTGTTGAATTTCTATGGAGATTTAATTTTTCTTCTACACATTCCATAGCCAAATCCCGAGGGATATGGTCAAACATGGACACCACATCCAGTGATACCATGGAAAGGCAAAAAGGAATTTTTATGTGTTTTATTTTTTCTCTAAAATCCCAGCTATCTGTTATAAATGAATCCATAGTACGTAGAACTGGTTTAAAAACTTTTGCTAAATATGAACATAAGTTATAAGTTGGTGAACCAACGGAAGACTCTATTAATCTCAATTTCCAATTTGATTTATGAATTTTAGGAAGGGCATAAGCTTTAGCTACAATCGATCCTCTAGATTTGCCACCTAGCAACAATCTCATTGCACTTTTCTTATATTGTAGAAACTAAACTTGTGTTAACTTTTTTATATAGAAATCCGTTGCTCAACATTTCTTCGACATCTGTAATATAAGCTCTTTTATTGGCAGCTACTGTAATATTACCTTTATTAACTTTTAGAAAAATAAGGTCTTTGTTATCTTTTTGATAATCTGAAATTTTTCCAACTAAGTTATAATCCTTGAACTTGTAGTTTCTTTATGGTTAACCATTAACTTCGTGATGTTTTTCCTGATTTCTTGTTTTTTGGATATATTTGAAGATTGGATGCAATTTTCAAAAGAAACAATGATATTGTTAGTAGGAAGTTGGTTTGATTTAAACGTAATTCCAAATGTAGTGTCTACAAATAGTTTTTCAGCAACGTCTATTGGGATATGATTATTCAATATATTTTTTAACAATTTTTTCAATCTGATATTACTGATGGCTTAATTTTATCTCAAAATTTTGTTCCATCTAAATTCAAACTTTTTTATGCATGCTTCTCGTTTTTCATATTTAAGTTTATGCAGTATATAATACTGTGATTCAAAAAATTTGTAAATAGTGTTTTCGTGTGTAAATCTTATAAAAAGATGTTTCAGAAACAATGTGTAATTTGCTAAATTGTCGATATTGCTGATTAAATTTTTGATTTCACAATTGAAATTTTACTTTTGATATAAAGCTTTGGCTCTATCTAGTTTAACAATAACATTCAAATACTAGTTATTTACATCGAAATTTTTAGTTAAATTTTCCATGTAAGCAGGAATAATAAATTTTTTCCTGAACCTGATGAGTAAAGTATGTTGCTCTCAGAGACTATTTTAGATCTGAGACTATTGTATATTTCTTTCTGATGAGGGACTGGTTGCCTAATGGACATTCCGCGATTTCTTTTGGGGTCAATGCATCAACCTTGCCCGTGCACATATTTATTTTTGCTCGTTTTTCCACCCATCTTTCAACATTTGTATACAATCCACGAATATGTCTTTGAGTATGAGTTTTCTCCACTATTGCAAAGACGTCACCATTGGAAGCTGATAATACAATTTGTTCTTCGGTTGGCATGGAGTTATCGATATTATTTAATGTTCTGAATTTTATTGCTTTATTGGGTGGAAAAGTATATGTTCGAAATTCGAATTTCCGGCCCGGATTGCTGTGGGGAATAAGTCGAATAAATGGAAGTTCTTCAAGTTTGAATCCAAGTATGCGTAAAGAAAGATGCCTGACAGGAGGTGACCTGGACCTGACACGTAGAGGAGGCTCAGCAAGAGGAGGAGACTCTGCAGAAGAATGAGGTCTGGCGAGAGGAAGAGTCCTTTTCGGAGAATGTCTTTTAGAGGAAGAAGAAGAAGAAGTAGTAGTAGGAGAAGAAGAAGGTCCTTTTCGAGGAATACCAGGAATAGGTTCGCCATTAGGCAAACACTCGAATGGTGAACTCAGCTCTGCAATAAGAAACGGAGGACTACATTTTCCATCCTATATTGGCATGCTATGTTTATACAATCTTTTATGTCATATTATTATTAGAATTGGATGAAAATTCAAAAAGTGAGAGTATTTTCAGAAATTTTGAGACCATTTTTTTCAGATTTGAAAATTCTATATACGTGTTGAGCATAATGTAGAAAAGTTCGCATTTTGGATAAAGTCGAGTGCGAAGCACGATATACGTGATGAGAATGTGTTCGTTAAACCCGAAGGAGCTTCAACAAAAGAGAATTCACAATCAGAAAATTACAGTTGTCGATGCTTTGACCTTTAATTTTTAAAGGTCTGTGCACAAATGTAGCGGAAATACAATAACCGAGCGCGACGCGCGAGATAAATATATTATCGAACGCGAAGCGAGAGAACCAACAGTCGCATATTTTTTTCTTTGAGACACTGAGAAGCTAGCAAAGTATGCAAAGGAAGCAAAAAAAGAGTTTGGTGTCTGAAGGTTTTTGTGTGTCTTACGTACAAAGGCTTAATTGAATAATTGACAATGGTAAATTTCAAAAATAATAATCACGAATAAAACGAGGTACACAAGTGGTCAGGTTTGAAGTTAGTTACTTTTAGGGAACCGGTTACGTTGCAGAAAAATATCAGATAAGAATCAGATGCAAGTATTTTGTCAACCGAGTCTCAAACCGGGTGAGATTCAGATAGGAATCGGGCACAAATATGGAATGATGCCTAATAGAGCTTGGTTAGGTATTGGTTATAACCCAAATACCAAAATCGGGGTTGGTAGAATTTTTAGTGCCGGTTCAAACCCACTTCTATCTGGTTTCTAGCCTGGTCGTGTCCGACATTTTGAGCAAGGAGGGTATCATCTTTGCACGTCTCAATTTTGACGCGTGCACGATTGGGGTCAGCGCAGATTTCTCCATGCATATTACTTTGCAAAAACTCTGATTCACGTAACGCTTGAAAAAGATTCACATAAAATTAAAGATATATTATGATATTCACCAATAGCATTGAGGATAACCATGAAGAATAAGACCAGAGTATGGGCGATCCACATTTTTCCAAATCAGAAAAGAAACTGATTAATAAATTATAGAAGAATTTCCTTAACACGACGACCAAAGAATTTTTCACTGCTTCATCAAACTTTATAATCTATACTTTAGACGCTATGTTTTGGACTGAACGTGTTAAGTTTGCTTTTCTGCGATATTTACATTTGATAAGAGTTTATTTTGATTAAAAAATTTTAATCTTTAAATTTGTTTACACACTTTGTTCCCATTCAAGCTCCTATGTTTCCGTTTGTCAGTTTTTACATCATCTTTGACTTGAAGTACGAGGACATGCAGTTGCTTCGATTGCATGGAAATGCCTAATAATTGATTTTCAATCTGTTACTTTTGCAATTTGGATTAACATCAAGTTGAATCTAGTATACAATATTTCCTCCTAACAGGGAATACCCCGTCTTCTTGAAATGCTAGATATCTTAAGAATCTTTTTTGAATTCTTTCTATTGCCTCATTATGTGATGCAAACTTGGGTGCCCAAATAATAGATGCGTATTCTAGCTTTGTGCTAACCAAACTATTGTACAGTAATGTTGTTGTGGCAGTTTTCCTGAAGTTGTTGAACGATCGTAGCAAAAAACCTAACATTTTATTTGCCTGTTTTATAGAGTCAGTTATGTGTTCTTTGAAACGGAAATTCGAGGTGTACCTAACCCCTAGGTCACGAATCTTGGATTCTCTGCACGATGCTACATTATCCATTTCATAATTAAACAATATTGGATTCGTTGATCTTGAATACGTTATTACCACGCTTTCTTTTAAGTTTAACGGTAGTTTATTAACTAGACACCAAGTATGAAATTTATGAAGGTCTTCCTGTAGCAATATATTACGAAAAATATAGGACCCAGATTCGAGCCTTACAATACACAAGATGAACGCTGATAAGCTTTAGATGTATGACCAGCATACTGAACAAAATGTTTCCTATTCTTTAGAAAATTATCCAGTAAAGACAGCAGGTTGTCATGCAAGTTGAGATTGTGCAATCTGTCAATCATTATTTTGTGATTAGACTTGTCGAATGCTTTAGAAAAATCTAAATGAATAGCATTCAGCTGCTCACCCCCAACCAGTGCTTTTGAAGTATATTCTGTGAATTCGGCTAAATTTTCAGTGTGGATTTTTGAGGTACAATCCATGCTGCTCAGATATCAAAATGAGCTTCAAATTAAGCATAAATTATGAGGCCCAGCATATGAAACGATTGCTGGAATTCTAAGGACAGAGGCTGAGACGAAGCTCGAAGTTCGTCTGGAATTTTCCCCAGTAGATCAGAATCAGTTGATATCCACTTAAGAAGAGGAAAGCCGCCGCTGTAAAAATTCGATATGATTGATTCTGTAAAGAAATTGCCTCCTCGAAGTTATCTGCACCTGTGATTACGTCGTCCACGTATGTCCCTCGACGTACAACTTCAGCTGCTTTTGGATAATTTCCACCCTCATCAAGGGCGAGTTGTTGAATGCAACGAAGTGCAAGAAAAGGAGCACAAGACAAACCGTAAGTTACGATGGTGAGACGAAACGTTTGAACTAAATCATTTGGCGATTTTCTCCACAGGATAAGTTGAAGATCCTGATCGTCTCGGTATACCTGGATTTTTTGGTACATTTTCTCTACGTCAGCACAGAGAGCTATACGAAAACACATCCAACGAAGCAAAATGTCGAGTAGATTTGGGAGAACTCTGGCTCCAGTGTGCAAGCATTCATTGAGCGAAATTCCAGCTTCAGTCCTCTGAGATCCATTGAAGACGACTTTCAACTTAGCAGTAGCGCTTGATTGACGCAATACCCCGTGATATGGAAGGTGGAACAAGCGAGAAGAGTCAGGACGAATAGAAGACTCAGTTTCAGGCACCATGTCGAAAAGACTTTCGTATTCTTTGAGAAATTCCTAATAGGCTCTGAAGAAGGAAGCGTCACTCGCGAAGCGACATATCATGCGCTGAAGCATCCGCAAGGCTGCCCGAAAAGAATTGCCAAATGATGAAATATCTTTCTTCATCGGAAGACGAACAACATATCGTCCTTCAGGAGTGCGCGAATGAGTTGACACGAAGAAATCCTCACATTCCTGTTCTTCAGAAATCAGTATAGACTTTGATGGAACCTCTTGTTCCTCCCAAAACATTTGAAGGTCAAAGGCTACGGTATGTGGCACAAAAACGTGCTTTTCTAGTACTGAAGAAGGCTCTTCAGTTGATTTAGGTATCGAATCTCCTGTAGTTTTCCCAGATAAGGTCCAACCGAAGTATTTTTCCTAAGCAACATGAGCGTTAAAGGTGTATCCGTATGTTCGGAAGAAGCAGGTAACGTCTGCTTCAATGATTACGTTGATCACTTTTGAGTTTTCGAAATCTGGGTCTGCCAGATATAAACCTAAACCGTGAGACCAACTTCCATTGCCGCTTTCGAAACTTGGGCGGTATGAAGTAAGACGTGGAAGCACGAGCGCGTCCAATGGATACTTGCAGTCGGATTCGAAACGTGGTGCAAGAATACATGTTACTGCACCAAGAGTTGGTGTGGGACGTCCTGCAGTGGTAGTTGGCAAACCTAATTCACAACTTGAACGCGCGAGCTTGAGTCGTTGTGCGAGAGACCTTTGTCTCTAGGTCGATTCACATGATTATTGCTCAGATGATGAACGCTGGACAATATACGATCTTCTCCTTGAATTGAAGTGTGATGTTTCTGATCACATAATCGACGCGTTCTTGATGAAGAACATTCGCTTGTTGAATGTTGACGCAGACAGTTGAGACAAAGTTTTCTTTTAGCCACGAATTCCTTTCGTTGTATTGCATTCATCGCTCTAAATTGAGCGCAGTACATCAAGAAGTGTGCTTGCCCACAACCGAAACATTTTCGAATTTGATGAGAATTCTGAGTCAGATCTGTTGACAGGTGAGATGATGCAGAACTCTTTTTCGACCCGCGGTTTCCTTCACCACACTTTATTGCCTGAAATTTGTCATTCGACTTTGAATTCGAAGAATCCTTTAAGTTGGCTGGATTCCCTTCAAGAATCTTCAATGTGCGAATCTTGCTTTCAAGAAATGTTTGCAAGGAATCATAAGGAGGCTCTGTCGTATCACCTAGTGATGTTTCCCAGTCAAGTCGAGTTTGTGAGTCCAGTAAGTTGGTCAGATGTGTTGACGATATTCTTCGAATTCGAAGCTGATTCCGACTTTAGAGGCTTTAACGAAAAGAGAATAGACAAGTGAGAATTTATTAATATTCTCTTATTCTCATAACAGTTTACTAACAACTCCCACGCACGTTGTGGGAGTTTGTTTTTAAATGATGTTATTTAACAACATCCGCGATTTTGATATTTTCAGCTATCAGTGATTTAAACCAGTCCGAAAAATTCCACCTCTCGGTATAATTCCCAGAGAAGGTTGGCAAGGTAATTTTTGGAAACGACCTTGTAGAAGATGATGAGACATGCTGATCAACGCTTATTGGAGAGTTAGATGCCTGCACGGAGGCAAGAGCGTCGATTGCATCGAAGAATTTGCCCATAGCAACTTGATACCATTCTTCTGTTTGGGTGAAGATGTCATCCTTAATATATGTGACTTCTCCCTCCAAAGGCGCTTCCAACAACTTAACATGCTGTTGTTGGAACATCAAGTAATTTTCTTCGAGCGTTTCTAATCGTGTCGGGAGCATACCGCGCGTGTGTACTGTAGGAACCGATTGGAACGAATTTTTTATTTGACTAGCAAGTTTTACTTGCTCGAGAAGGCATAGCTCAGCTTGTGTTTTAGATATTTTGAATGACCGAACTTTTTACTGACACCACAAGTAACTAAATTAGATAACCCGTTTAAATGAAATGTCTCAATGTTGTCACTGGTAATAAAATGTTTGAATCGTCGTCACGACAGATGATTAATGCAATCTTACGAAGTGTATTTGTTGACTCGAGACTATTACACTAACACGAATTGATGCTAATCATAGTCAAAAAACAAAAAAGATGGGTGACGTGATCGAAATGTCCGACTCGGAAGTGTTTAGTAATATTCAAGAACTGAATTAATAAATTCTATGAATCACCACAATCATTGCGAAATATAAGTAAAGTTAATTATCGAGAGTCATTGCAGCCATACCACGCTGAAAAAACCAGTTCTCGTCAGATCACTGAAGTTAAGCAGCGTTGGGCGCGGTTAGTACTTGAATGGTTGACCATTCGAGAAAACTGAGTGCTGTTGGCACATCGTGGGTGTGGTGAGCCCACACTTGTAGTTATTTACTACAAGAAACTAACCTAGAAACACTACTCGAATCGGGTAGTGTCACGCCTACCCTGAAAGGGAAATGGCTTAATGGTATACTACTATTGCGTAAATTTCACTCAAACACGAAACGTCCCGTGCGATTGGCAGATGTAAACAGTAATCAGCTGCCAAGGGTATACGCGTGCCGAGAAATTACGTACACTGAATCGAAGCGTTACACAATTGTTGCGAACAAACTGCCGAAACCAAAAAAAGGATTAGAATTCAATATACATTACTCCCTTTAGGTTTCCTCGCTGCATGCATGATTTGGATGAAGCTTGTTATTCCTGTGTACCTTGAACTTCACTAGGAAATTAACAACAATTCCAGAAAGTACGATTCACTTTATCCGGTTTTCGAAGGACCAAAAATGTTCGCAAGCGAGAGAAGTTTATGTGAGAAAAAAAGATGCAATGTTTATAAACCTTTTTGACGACAAGTAAATTAAAAGGACAGGTCACTGAGAGTAAATAATACAACTGAATTATTTTTATTTTAAAAAAATTGCTCAAAAATCGAACTTGTCTATATTTAACTCATTTGTAAAATTGATATACAATTAATTTGAACTTGTCTACCGAAACTATCAGACAAGTTCTCAATTTAACGTTCGGGCGACAACTAAATTTTCTTACAAAAGGTACGAAAGGCTCTCACTCGTTGAAGGAAGAAACGTCGTTAAAGACGAAAAAAATGAAAAGTCAAATTCTCGGGCATAAGGGGGTAAGTGCCAAATTTCGGAAAAGCTTTTTGTTAGCTCAAGCTAATTGATCTGAGCTAACTCATGTTTCTACAGAAGCTTATGACGAGGAGCTGATCACTGAGATTGCATGTCACTTTGCATATTTTGGGCCATTTTACTCTAATTCACCAAAAGTTTATCAAAAGTACTTCGTTTTACTATTTTTTCGAAAACCCAGCTTTTCAAATAAAACAAAGTTCCTGGGGCTAGATAACCCTATAAGGAACAGTTGATACAAATTACAATGAAAGTGTGATAGCGATCAATTTCAGTTAATAACTTCATTATTGAATAGGCTATAAAGCAAGTTAGCCATACAAAATTGTCTTCTTTTGGCAGCGTTAAGAAGTCCTGCTCTCTCTCTCTATACTAGGTAATATTTAAACTTTTCAGCATGTTATAGATGAACTGAATGCAAGCTTTAAGCGTACGCTCAAGCTTGGCATTCAGCTCATCAGTAAGATCGTCATATACCACACAGCCGTAGTCAAAGAAAAAGAGGATAAGGCTTTCAATCAGGATAATACGCGTTGAAGCAGAAAGTGATTCTTCATTGCAGCGAAGCTATTGGAGGACTCTAGAGGTTTTCCTCGAAATATCCGCAACTTGTTCATTCCAAGTAAGATAGCGATTAAAAATATAGCCTAAATCTTTTACACATTTTGCAAAGGGGATGAGACGCTTATCTATCAAGAGAGGAGGTAAGATTGCAAATGTTGCAAGGGAAGGAGAGGAAAAAGGTCCTATGAGTATAGCCTTAGTTTTAGCAGAGTTGAGAGTGCGGCCGTTTGTCAAGGCCCACTGCACCACCAGATCAATATACGCCTGTAGCTTTTGGAGTAAGCTCTTAAAAGTGGCAATAGGCCCGGATGGGTAAGGCTGAAAGTCGTCAGCATATTTGTGATAGTTGGAGTGTTGAAGTTCGCTACCAAGTTCAGATGAGTAGATATTAAATATCTATTATCTATTATATAGATAATGCCGTTGGGTTTCACCCCCTATCTCTCGGTCAATATTTATCCTAATGTGAAAATGCTTCTCCCTAAAATACCATCCAACTGCATCACACTTTGCCCAAGTTTGAGTTAGATGGAAAAACTTTGATCCTTTAAGTGGGCAGACGTGAAAATAAATACCCCAGCATATGCGAAAAAGCTAAGAAGAAAAACTCTTTAATCATGGCCAACGGCCATACCACGCTGAAAAACCCAGTTCTCGTCAGATCACTGAAGTTAAGCAGCGTTGGACGCGGTTAGTACTTGGATGGGTGACCATTCAAGAATACTGACATGAGTGCTGTTGGCACATCGTGGGTGTGGTGAGCCCACACTTGTAGTTATTTATAACTACAAGAAAAACCTAGAAACACTACCCGAATCGGGTAGTGTTACGCCTACCCTGGAAGGGAAATGGTTTAATGGTATATATGTAAAAAAATTGTTTGCATATATTTCTTAGGGTAACTGAAATAAAATAATAATGAAGAAGAAAAATTTTACTTTATTTTGCAACATCTGAATAAACAGTCTTGATGCGAGGTACAAAGTTGACAACACATGCATTTAATACAATAGAGTTTAAAATAATATAGAAAATTTCGCATTCTTTACACACCTTAATAGAGCACCAAGAGCAAGCCAAGTGAGATGAATGTATAGATTGAAACCAAAAGACCTTTAAAAGAGAAATCGAAATTCCTGAATATAACAGTTGTAAATATTTGTGCAGGAGCGTTGTTTTAAATCAACTTAAACGTGTGAAGAATTGTCCTTTACACAAGTTTTGTTGTAAATTTCTTTCTGACTACACTAATGTTGCCTAATGGACAATCCGCGACTTCTTCTGAAGTCAATAGAACAACCTCGCCGGTATGAATGTTTATTTTCGCTCGCTTTTGCGACCAATTAATTTCTCTATATAATCCACGAAAAATCGTATGGGTATCTTTTTTTTCCACTATTGCAAAGACATCACCATTGGACATTGATACTACAATTTGTTCTTTGGTTGGGATGGAGTTAACGACATTATTATATGTTCTGAATTTAATTGGTTTATCAGGTGGAAAAGTGTATTTTTGAAGTTCGAATATCCGTTCCGGATTTTTGTGAGAAATAAGCCGAATACATGTAAGGCTTGCAAGTTTAAATCCGAGTACGGTTGAATAGGGATCCCTGTCAGAAGGAGACGTAGACCTGGCAGGAAGAGGTGGTTCGGCAGGAGGAAGATCCCTGGCAGAAGGAGATCTAGACCTGGCGCGAAGAGGTGGTTCGGCAGGAGGAAGAGACCCGCCAGAAGAATGAGGTTTGGTAAAGGAATGAGAGCTTTCTGGAGAATGCCTGTCAAAAGAATAAGAAAGTCTGCCACGACGAACGCCAGGAATAGGTTGGCCATTAGGCAAACAGTCGAACTGTATACTCAACTCTGCAACAAGAAACAGAGGATTACATTATTCTTGAGATACATGTAATATTTTATATAATATCATTATTAGAATAAATTTATGTTTATTTACGCACTATGTACACACACTTTTAAGTTAATGCAATTGAAAATTGAATCGCACTGTATAAAAATTAAAATTTGGATCGAAAAAGCTCGCAGACTCAAAGAAGCTGGAACGGTTCTCCAGGCTCTAGAAACTTGTACTACACCACAATGATGGATTGCTTTGTCGATCGAATATAACTTCATTGATTAGAACTGATTTTTAATATATGTATATCATTGATACACAGGAAAACACATTTTCTTCATAAACGTGAAATCTCTTATATCGATTATTTATTATCCAAATATAAGTATTTGTTTTCTCACAGTCAACTGTAAGAATTTTGTATTTACTGAGACTAAATCGCAAAGAATCTTATTTTCGTAAAGGGTGAAATAGATTTAAAACTTGATTGCAAATTTCAGTTAACCTGATTTCACTATTGATGTCATTTGATAATTTGTAAAGAATTTTTTATTTGAAGCATTACAAATCTGATATAAATTCTTATTTTTGGTCGCATGTTTTAGAAATTAATCAAGTGGCGGATAAGATGAGGATGTTATAATTTTATTCAATACGATGTTTGAAATCTTTTGCGATGATTTTGTAGGTATTTCGTCTTTTACCCCTGTTATCCCTACACAGCAGTCGCGTGCGTTAGAGGTGACAACAGTCGCCTTTGGATGCTTTCTTAGAGCTACCATATTTCATTCCATATGTTCAAGGAATTCATGGAATTCAAGGAATTCATGGAATTCGTGGAATGCAAGGAATTTGTGGAATTCGTGGAATTCAAGGAATTCATGGAATTCATGGAATTCAAGGAATTCGTGAAATTCGAGAAATTCGTGGAATTCAAGGAATTCATCGAATTCATGGAGTTCATCGAATTAATGGAATTCAAGGAATTCATGGCACTCAAGGAATTCATGGAATTCGAGGAATTCAAGGAATTCATGGAATTCAAGAAATTCGTGGAATTCAAGGAATTCATGGAATTCGTGAAATTCAAGGAATTCGTGAAATTCAAGGAATTCGTGAAATTCGAGAAATTCGTGAAATTCGAGAAATTCGTGGAATTCAGGAACTCATGGAATTCAAGGAATTCATGGCATTCAAGGAATTCATGGAATTGGACGAATTCTAGGAGTTCATGTAATTCAACGAATTCTAGGAATTCATGTAATTCAACGAATTCTAGGAATTCATGTAATTCAAGGAATTCAGGTAATTCAAGGAATTCGGGAAATTCATGGAATTCGTGAAATTCGTGGAATTCGTGAAATTCAAGGAATTCGTGAAATTCAAGGAATTCGTGAAATTCGTGGAGTTCATCGAATTCATGGAATTCAAGGAATTCATGGCACTCAAGGAATTCATGGAATAGGAGGAATTCAAGGAATTCATGGAATTCAAGAAATTCATGGAATTCGTAGAATTCAAGAAATTCGTGGAATTCAAGGAATTCGCGGAATTCAAGAAATTCATGGAATTCAAGGAATTCATGGAATTCTAGGCATTCATGGAATTCTAGGCATTCATGGAATTCAACGAATTCTAGGAATTCATGTAATTCAACGAATTCTAGGAATTCATGTAATTCAACGAATTCTCGGAATTCATGTAATTCAAGGAATTCAAGGAATTCGGTAAATTCAAGGAATTTAGGAAATTCAAGGAATTTAGGAAATTCAAGGAATTCATGAAATTCAAGGAATTCATGAAATTTATGAAATTCAAGGAATTCGTGAAATTCAAGGAATTCATGGAATTCAAGGAATTCGTGGAATTCAAGGAATTCATCGAATTCATGGAGTTCATCGAATTCATGGATTTCAAGGAATTCATGGCACTCGAGGAATTCATGGAATTCGAGGAATTCAAGGAATTCATGGAATTCAAGAAATTCGTGGAATTCAAGGAATTCATGGAATTCGTGAAATTCAAGGAATTCGTGAAATTCGTGGAATTCAAGGAATTCATCGAATTCATGGAGTTCATCGAATTCATGGAATTCAAGGAATTCATGGAATTCAAGAAATTCGAGGAATTCAAGGAATTCATGGAATTCGTGAAATTCAAGGAATTCGTGAAATTCAAGGAATTCGCGAAATTCAAGGAATTCGTGAAATTCGAGAAATTCGTGGAATTCAGGAACTCGTGGAATTCAAGGAATTCATGGAATTGAACGAGTTCTAGGAGTTCATGTAATTCAACGAATTCTAGGAATTCATGTAATTCGACGAATTCTAGGAATTCACGTAATTCAAGGAATTCAGGTAATTCAAGGAATTCGGGAAATTCGTGGAATTCGTGAAATTCATGGAATTCGTGAAATTCAAGGAATTCGTG
>CAKNYM010045341.1:150374-170393 GCA_932195095.1 Andricus curvator
GAATTCATGGATTTCAAGGAATTTGTGGAATTCAAGGAATTCATGGAATTAAAAGAATTCATGGAATTCGAGGAATTTATGGAATTTGAGGAATTCATGGAATTCACGGAATTTAGGGAATTCAAGTAATACACGGAACTCAAGGAATTCAAGGAATTCATGGAACTCAAGGAATTCATGGAATTCAAGGAATTAATGGGATTCAAGGAATTCAAAGAATTCATGGAATGAAAATGGTGATGAATAAACAGCAGAAAAAATATGGGAAGTCCAAAGTGGATTTATGCCAGAATGCACAGATAAAATATTTATCTTAAGACAGATTATGTCCTCATGGCTATTTATTATATTCATGGACAATTATCTAAGAATATCGATCTTCGACGAAGAAGGTGTGGATCTCGGGACAGTGAGGGTACGTGGGTTAGCGTTCGCCGATGATAAGCTTGTTATGGCAGAGTCAATCTAAGACTTGCAAAGAATGTTGAGCAAACTGAACAGAAGCATGGAGAACATGGGCTTCAAAATTAACGGAAATAAAATCAAAATCAAAGTATTTGCAGGAAAGAATGAGAAAAGAATGTGCAACATTGTCCTAAGTGTTAAAAGAATAGGACAAGTTGGTAAGTACGTATATCTTGGTAGCCTATGCACTAATCACGGAAGGATAGATGGAGAGTTGGATAGGCGTATAAACGAGGGAAAGTAGGTTATCAGTAGAGCAGGGCCCATTATCAGGAGTAGAAATATATAAATTAAAGCAAAAAAGGCAATACATATATTTATACAGACTGTACGGTATGGTAGCGAGACCTAGATCTACCAAGAAGAGGATAAGAGTAAAATTAACGCGATTAACATGAGATACCTGTGCATGATGTGCGGCGAAAAACTGATGGACAAAGTAAGTAATGAGATAATCTTCAAAGAATGTGGTGTAGAGGAGACACTAGTTAACATACGTGAAAGAAATTCGTTAAGATGGTTTGAGCATGTTCTAAGACTGAAAGACGGACGACTCCCGACACAAGCGCATCCAGGGAAAGTGATTGGCAGTGTGCCCAGATGCAGATCGGGGAAAGAATGGTTAGAATGTCTGAATGAGACCCTAATTCGAAGAGCTATGAGAAGCCATAGAAGAGTGTGAATGACGCCTGAAACAAAAGGCCTTGGATACTAATAGGCCCGAGTGGGAAGCTTTATATGATGACTTTGTGAAGCTCTTCACTTTGGGTGATCGCTAGCGAGATTGATCAGCCACCTGGTCGGAGCAGTGTTGCTGAACGATCGTGTTATTTAAATAAATAACATGGGAATACTAGATCATTCTAAAAATCTATATGCCCTCACCCATATCACTCCCTTTATCGCCGAATGAGTCACGCTTACCCCGAAAAGGAAGTGACTTCATGGTATAATAATATAATATTGTATTCACCAATAGAATTGAAGACAACCGCGCAGGATAAGACCAAAGTAGAGACAATCCTCATCTTTCCAATTTAAGGAAGAAACTGATTAATTTATTATCAGAGAATTTTTTTAGCAATGTAACCTAAGAATATTCTAGAACTTTATTGGATTTTATAAGCTATACTATAGGCGTTATCTTTTAGATTTAACGCGTCAAGCTTGCCCTTATGTGATGTTTGCATCTGATAAGAGTCAGTTTTAAAGAAAGAAACTCGGATATATAGGAATAAATAATATCCCAGATTTTATAAGAGAATATATATTATATATAAGGCAGAAAGTCCAGCTAAAATTATATACTTCAAATAAAATTTCAAGTGAAAAGCAGCGCAACTGCTTTGTATGACTAATCCGAATTTCAAAGTATCGTACAAATCCAATAACACATTGTTGACGTCAGATTTCATGAAATATTTATCTAAATCCTATAATTACTGTCGAAATGATTCGAGTGTTTGAAAGTGAAATAATATTAATCATTGAAATACTACACATATTACTAGTAACGAAATGTGTTAATTTCAATAAAAATGTAAATGCTTTAACGTTATGCTATATACGGAGAAACCCTGTGCAGTACCACTGAGAAAACCTTTTTTTTATTCAAATAAAACGATTTGTTTGAATACATTTGTTTGATTCAACACACCATCTTTATTTCATTATCGCGGTGTTATACATTCTAAGAAAAATATGTAACGCTTGTTTCCAACTGTATTCAGTGCTGCCACGCAGTCACTTTAAGTAACTTTTTTTTTAAATCTTTTATTCTGGTCATTTTTTAAAATGAAAATATCACTTCAGTCCCTTCTTTGAATAAACTAAAACAGAGAAGGCAAGGATTTATGAATTTTATTGAATGTTTCTGGAACTCCTCTGAATTACTTTTAATTTACCCTGAATTCTTAGTAATTCCCTCCAAATCAATAGAATTCAATATAAAAATTTACCATACATTCTTATCAATGTCTCCTGAATTATTTTCATTTCTTTCGAATTCTTTTAAATTCTCTTGAATTGTTTTCGATTCGAGCTGTAGCGTTTATCGATTAACCCGAAGTTTTTTTGAGCACATCTTGAATCTTCAGACATTTCATTAAATTATTCTGAATTTCCTTGAATTATTCTCAATTAATTCCAAATTTAATGAATTGAATGAATGATTTTTCTTTAAATTCACGCTCAAGTCTTTGAAAGCCTCCTTCAATGCTTAGGAATTTGATCAAATTCTCTTGAATTCCCTCGAACTCTTCTAAATTCACTTGAATTTTATTGAAATCAGTGAAATATTTTGGATTTTTGGAATGGTGATAGAGTTTCGAACAAATTTAATTTCAAACGTGTCGATAAGGCCGATCTTTACAATTTTAATGAACGATTTAGTAAGGAATGTTCTGAAGTACATCCACTGCTGATAGACGATTCCTTAAGAGAAGAGACAGAATCAGAAACCAGAAAGCAGCCTAGCACCGATATAATCCAATTTTTTTAGGGAAAACGTTCTGAATCCTTGCAACAAACAAATAATTGTTTAAACCGGAATAATGGCATCCATACTTGCCTAACTGAAGCGAGTACTAGAGACCACTTCTTTGATTTTCTTACTCTTGTAATGATACAAAAATTCACAAGAAGAAACATTCTTAGTTAAAACATCCTGACACGCTTCCTCAGAACCAAGTTTCACTTAAACGGGCATATAGAATTCAATCAAACTACTTCCTTTTTTCTAACGTTAGAAAGAATAACTAAAGAAACTTTTCCGGATGAGACATTATTACTATTGCCAAGAATCACCCCACTTGAATGCAAAACATGTAGTGAAAAATTCAGTTTGGTGAAAAATTTGATTATATGAATCACCTAGAAAACGAAGCAGACCCGAATTTTATAATTGGAACTGTTCACTATAAACTATGGGCGAAGATAAAACAGAAATATTTGGAAAAAATTATTACTTCAGTAGGAGGTAACTTAGATGAATACGAAACAAAGAACGCACAGGGGTTTCACGCTGGAATTCAAAAATTAGGAGGAACTCACATCTTTTTTACCACTTCTCCACCACAGTTTCGGAGTTCAGTCAAGAATATTTTTTTAACCTAATTGTGCAATTTGTGCAGAAGCATGTTTCAGAAAACTTTTAAGGAAATTAAAAGAATTAGAATGTAGAGGAATATTAATTAATGGGGTGCAAATATTTTTTGTATGCGTGCTCATAACGAGGGACAATTCAGGGATTCTTAAAATCTGCGGATTGGTGGGGAGTTTCTCTGCAAATCACCCATGTCGAGTTTACAACGTTAAAAAACAAGATCTTCACAAACAGACTAGTGAAGATGAAAATTTGCTCCGAACTGTTAAAAGTTATGAAGATAATCTTCGAGGAAACAATGTTTTTTTAACACAGGAACAAATGACTATTGCATTCGGAACGGTATCCTGTCTTATTATATATTCACAAATAGTTAATTTGACATGATGCATGATTATTGCAAGGTGTTTGCAGTTTTTAAGCCAAAAAGACGAATTTTTAACCTGCAAATAGAAATGTTAAAAAAAAAGTTAATTGTCAACGAAACAGTTAAATTTCCAAATAAACAGTAGTAACATTAACCAAGAAACATAAATTCTCACTGAATTATGCAAGAATTGATATTTTAACAAAAAAAGGCAAATTCGCAAAATATTTTTATCCATAAATTAACAGATTTTCAACCCGAAAATATAAACTTTTGAAAAAAAAGTTGTTTTCAACCAATTAGATGCATTTTTTTATCAAAATAGTTGAGTTTTCAACTAAAAAATATAAATTTCGAGCGACAAATTGAATAGTCGTATTTTTAGTTTAAAACATAAATTTTAATTACCGCTCCTCATTTTCAGGATAGCTTTATATTTACTTCCGTTGAAAAGCGGGGTTAGTTCATCTCCGACAAACTTCAAGTCTTTTAGACTCTGTTTACATTAAAAACGTTAAACATGCCAAATTTGTTTTGAAAAAATTACTGGCAAACTTTGATTTTCTTTCCCGGTTTATCCATTGCATTTAATTATGGATAGCAATCAAGGCTTTGGTCGTTATTCTGCACGGACACAAAGAAGAATCCTGCATTTTTCCAGATAAGAAGTTTTCGATTTAAATTTCAACTTTTTTCCTTTTCATTGATTGAATTCAATTAGCGTTACCGGAGCTAGAAAAGGCTTCGAAATTTTGATCCAAGCTTGTCCCATTTTTCCCCTTAGAATGGTACCAGCAGGGTTAAGGATGGATATTATTATTATTATTATTATCATCCATTAGCGATTCGAACTCGAAATTTCATCGCCTCATCTACCCGAAACCGCCACGCATCTCTATCCTGTGCATCCTCCATCCAGTTTAAGTAATCATGTCCTAGTCTCTTTTAGATCATCCCTTACATTTTTCTCCCATCTGTTTCTCGGTCTTCCAAGAGGTCTCTTACCAATCGGTTTCCCTCTTAAAACTTGCGCCACTGTTCTTTCATTGCCCATTCTTGCTACATGCCCCGGCCATCTTAATTTACGCGCTTTCATTACTCTATTATTATTTGCTGACCCGCAGAGAGCGTGCAGCTCATCATTATGCAGTTTTCTCCATTCGCTAGTCTCTTCGTCCCTCTTTGGACCATAGATTTTTCTAAGTACTTTATTTTCAAAAACTCTAAAACTATTCTCCTCTCCTTTTGCCAGCGACCACGTTTCACACCCGTAGATAACGACCGGCATTATTATTGTTTTGTAAATTCTTACTTTGATGTTTCTAGATAGCAATCGCGATTTTAGTAGTGTGTTCGCTGCAGAATAGCACCCATTGTCAGCGTGCAGCCGCGCGTTGATTACCGTTTTAATATTATTTTTGCTAGTTATAATAGACCCGAGGTCTTTTCCCCTTCTCATTGTTTGATTTTCATTAGCGATACCGAAGCTAGAAAAAGATGTGCAATTTTCATCCAGGATTGTCCCATTCTTCCCCTTAGAATGGCACCAGCAGTGATTGTTTAAAGTGAAATTGGGTAAGTTCAACCTCGTGGTTCGGTTTTTGGGGCCGGTCTCAGTTTCACGGAATTTACAAAATTTTGCACATGTAAAAACTCTGTCTCCCATTTGTTTTTTAGAATTAGAAAATTTCCGGCTGAAGTCGAAAAAATGTGTATTATCTAGCAATCGAACTCTAGACTGCAAACTATTATTAATATTTAACCATGAAATGTATATTTAAAGCAATTTTAATACATTTCTGAAACTTACCTTTAGAGTGATGCATACAATTTTGATGTTCGGAACCATGTATGAGTTTTGGTTCGAAAAAGCGCATAAAACTAGGTTCATTTTTGAAAAATGGTAAAAAGAGAGAATTAATAATGTTCTTGTCATAACGGAACTCCCTATTGTTGTTGTTATGCATGATTAACTATGGAAAGCGTCGAATTTGGTGTTAGAATAATCATTAAAAGTTTAGCATGGGTCGTGGGCACGAGCAATGTTTAAGCCACGCGAACGATCCATACATGTCCCATCCTTGAACAATTTCTAACCATTTTTCGTCTATTTTTGACCCATGCTTGAGCAAGGCAACCTTTTTTCACACGGGTATTAATTACAACCAATGAAAATCATAGAATCTCATTAACATGGACGATGAAATTACAATTCTTATAATTCGATTTACCAGAGTGGGAAATCGCCTTGCTGGAATTAATTAGAAATCACATAAGTACATACTTCTACTGCACGTTATATTATAATGTAATCTGAAACAGAAAAAATCGGGTTATATATGAATCTGGCAGGAATCGAACACGGGTTTCCGTGACGTCAGAAAGGCGATTTCCCACTGTGTTAAATCAAATTATAAGAATTGTAATTTCATCGTCCATGTGAATGAGACACGCCCAGGTATGCATAGGTCAAAAAGTCTCTACCTCGTTGGGCTTGGTTGAATTGTTGACAGAAACAGGGGGATCGCTGAAGAGGCGCGATGGATTAGCGATAAACTGTTGATTCTCCCTGACCCATCTCTCCCTCTTCTGTATTCCCCATGCTTCAACAGCTTTGACAGCTTTGACCAGATGTTATGTAGTTCACCTTAGTATATCGTGACCGCATTTTATGTAAAGAAGTTCCCAGCAATGGGTGCACAGCGTGTCATGCACACGCTGAGTACCGAGAACACATACTATCCGGGTGTCCTACCCACGCGGGAATGGCGTATCTCTACAGACATAATGCGGACCTAAGAGTGTTAAGAATGTAATCTTTGTCGCTCCCACGGTGTTCGCCGCGACTTTGCCCTGCCGAACGCACGGAGGTAGATAGAGTCAATTCTTCAAAACGAGAAGTGTCATATTTTCTGGAACTACGATTTTCGGACAGTAGTCTCCGTTGCACACTAGAGACCTGACTTCGTTCTCCACGATTCGGAGAAACGAACTATATACGTGATCGAATTGTCGGCTCCATCCGAATAAAACATCACTACCAAGGAGAAAGAAAAGGAGGAAACATATCAAGACCTAAAAGGGAGCTGCAACGACTGTACCCGAAATAGTCGGTACAAGTATTTGCCCTTGTAATAGGTGCTCTCGGAGGTGCGAAACTATCACTGGCTCGTAACCTTAAAGCCATACCCGCGTGCCAAAAATATGTCAAGGAACTTGCGAGATGGATGTAAAAAGCTATCATCCTTGGGCCGTTTCGTGTCCTCAAGAAACACGAGGGTTTCGCCGGCCTGTCGTTGTGATTTGGTCGTGCCCTGTGACCACCCATCTCACGGTTATGAGACGTGGCCATAAGTGTGATTTACCGCGGTTCTACTGGAAGTTGGTGTCATTTTTAGATTGCAGTTGCTCTCAGTTCTCAGTTCGCGTATTGGCCAGGATGGTTGGCCAAAGTCCAAAACGAATGGCGTGGTATTACTGTTTCGAGGTTTGACCGGTCAAATCGCGAAGTAGCCAGGGTATGCTGGCCAAAGCCAGAAATACTTTTATTTGACGTACGTAATACAAATTTTCTATTCAAGCAGAAGTTTAGGATGAAAGTAATTATATATAAATCAATGTATTCCATGTACATAATATATGGCTTTATTTAATCACCAGTTTACAATACAAATGATTTGAAATGCTTCTTATTTTTTGTTTAATTTTGTTTTACTCATTTTATCACTAACTACATAATCTTCTGAAAAGGCTGGGAATGTACTACCTATACAATTTCAAATTCTTAGAAAAGTCAAGTCAGAAGTGAATTCAAGTATGACACTTGCTCTTCATCAGACGATCAGGTATGTAGTAGTTAGACATTTCAACTCCAATCTTACGTTCTGGAAAATTTCTTGTAGTCTTCGTAACTACAATTGGAAAGAATTTTTCTAGAACCCTCCACCCACCCCTCAGCTTTGTATCCCTTCTTCATGAATTTTGCTCAAAAGAGCCTGCATTAGAACGTCAGAGTCGTTAGTATTATCTTATCAAAGAGCCTGAATTTGAAAAATGGCAGGCCTTGCAACTAAGGATCCAAGTGAAGTGTGCGGTTATTTGAACGAGCAGGTGATGAATATGCGCATACAGTTGGAAAAATCTTTGCAAAAAGTTATAAAAAATTAGAGTGAAAGCGGTGTTATATTTTCTAAAGAAAAGTATTATACATTTGCAAAGAAAGTGAACGAAGAAACAGGAGGAGGAAAAACAAAGTCTGCACTATCGTCGACAAAAGAGATTTGATGTTATTCTTGCGGGTGGTAATGAAAAGCTTATTACACCTTTAAAAGGAAGTGACTCTACGTTTTTGTACTATTTTCATAGAGATGAGATTTTCGATGTTCTTCATGATACGCCCCAGAGCATCGGCCATCGGTGCTCGAAGTGTATTACAGTTACACATTGGAAGGGAACCAAGATATTCAAAATGGACTAACTACGTGGATGCAGTCTAATCAAAGAAACCACTGGACAGAATATGAGGCTGGTCTTCGAATCGTCCAAATTATGAGAAAATCGTTCTTTCCACCAAGGTATACAACAGTCGCCCTACGAGGCTATGTTTGGCTTCAGAGCAAAAGTTGGTCTGAGTACATCGAACCTGCCAAAGGAAGTTATAGAACAGCTCAATATGGAAAAGGATCTAGAAAAAGCGAAAATATTTCTTTCCGATTCGATTAATTTAAGCATTCTTACTTCGTCCTATTATATATGTACATGGTAGAAAAGTAATTTTTTATCATGGTTTTTTGTCGCAGTTATTGCGGAAAAATGAATGTCATTGGAAGAAGCAACTGAGGAATTCGAAGAAACATCTCAAGTTGAATTTTCATTTGCAGTGTGTAGTAAAGAATGCACTTTTGCTCATTAGCGCGAAGTATGTGGCCTGCAGAATAGTGTGCAGTCTGCGAAAAGAAGGCAAAGTTCTTGTGCTTATACCAGATGTTGATAGAGGACGTAGTGATCCAAGAAATATTCTAGCTCATGTTGTGAACGTAGAAGATGGAATGTATACGTTAGGTAACGAACAGGGAATATTCAACCAAAAATATCTAAGGAGCGACTTTTCAACTCTCAATGGAAGGTTAACTAACGTAGATTCAATTCCGACAGAAAAAATAGCATTGAGAACTGTATGCAGAAGTCAGTCATTGACAGCAGGAAGAGGATACATGCGGTGTCACTGCACTAACAAATTTGTAAATTGACGTTGCATTACACCCCACGGGAAAAAATTCTACGGAAAGCGTTCTTCGGAAATTCCATGTGAAAATTCCACATATAAATTCCATACCAAAATTCTACAAACATTCCTCCAAACTAATTTTGGACTAAGTTTGACTTTTCGTTATGAACTGCGCTGTCGGAAATCAAACTCCGGGCATCACCCCCTTGCACCAGCTATGCGAACAATATCTACGAAAAAATTATGCTACCTACGCCAGAACCTTGCATCAACTGTGGGTTCCTCGAGGACACGAGATTACACCAATGCCCCAGGTGTAAAAAACAAATCTTTCTCGGGGGAAACTGATTTTTGCAGTGCTTCAGCGTCCTTGGAGTGGGTTCCTCTAGGACAGGAGATTGAATCAATACCTCAGTTGTAAGAAAAAAATCCTCTTCCGGAAAGTCTGGTTTTTACTGTGCTTCAGGGTACCTGGAGTAGGTTCCTCGAGGACAGCAGATTGAACCAATGCCCCAGGTGTAAAAAACACATCTTTCCCCGGGGAAGTCTGGTATTTACAGTATTTTAGGGTTTCTGGAGTAGTATTCTCGAGGAAACGTGATTGAACGAATGTCCCAGGTATAAAAAATACATCTTCTTCAGGGAATTCTGGTTTTTAGAGTACTTCAGGGTACCTAGAGTGGGTTCCTCGAGGACACGAGATTGAACTGATTCCACAGGTGTCAAAAACACATCTTCTTTAGGAAAGTCTGGTTTTTACAGTACTTCAGGGTACCTAGAGTGTGTTCCTCGAGGACACGAGATTGACACGTTGCCCCAGGTGTGAAAAACACATATTCTTCGGGGAACTCTGGTTGTTACAGTACCTTAGGGTCCCTGAAGTAAGTTCCTCGAGGACACGAGATTGAACCAATGCCCCAGGTGTAAAAAACACATCATCTTCAGGGAATACGAATTTTGAACAAAATGCTTGAACTCTACTAAAACAGATTAATTTCCAATTGCAATTTTTATTGCAAAATCAGGAATAATGTACTAGATAACTAATTTTAAAAAGCCATAAGGACGATATAATTTCTATTGTTATTGTTATGTTAAAATTTGCTAAACATTCTAAATAAATACTAGGTACATGACTATTCCTTAGTTTTTTTTATTGAGATTTTCCAAGGTAACATTTTTTAAAAAGATAGCCAATGTAATAATAAAAAAATTACTCCAAATATTTTGAGGAGATAGATGTCTCTGAAAGTATCAGTTGTGTAATATTTATACTTATTTATTTTTACATTTAACATTCCTTTAGATACAAAGAACGCGTTTTGGGGATTCGTTTTTGTGAAGAAGATAAACGTTTATTGAGGCACATTCTAAAGTATAGAATCCTCGTCACATTCAAGCATAAAAGAAAAAAACAGGTATCAGATAAAACATAATGAACTATACAAAAATTGTGAATACATCACTCAATAATGCCCCCTCCCCCTCAAACCGTCTGAGAAACAACTACTAACAAGTAATATAGCATGTATAAATAATAGATTCACATTTAAAAAAAATCAGAAATAACTATCATGAGATTTAACATATGTTAAATATACGTTGAATATATATATACAGGGTGTTTTTTTTTAACTTGAGACAACGAAATATCTAAAAAAATACGCATCCTACGGAAAAAATGTCTGGAATAAAAACTTTTGATTTTCGAGGGGGAAAAAAGATTTGCTAAAATTTACCCCACCCCCACACGAGGCAGGGGTGGGGGTAACTTTGTAATTTCAAATGGGAAACCCCAATTTTTTATCACAGATTCAGATTCGCCTTTACGAAATACGTAAGTTTTATTCGGAAAAATTGTTTCGATTCGCGATAGGTGGCGCTGCAATTGCGAAAAATTAAATTGTTGTCACTACTTTTAGCTCTACCCAGGAATAACGACGCGGACGTAGTAGTTGTCTATTCCTTCGGGGTGCTTAATTTCGATGAGTCCCCTTGCTTCTCACCATCCATCGGGGTGCTTGATTTCGGTGAGTCCCCTTGCCTCTCACCACAGGAATGCTTGATCACGATTAATTATTTTACAATAAGTGCTCAAAATGGTGTCCTCACACTTCGATGCACTTGTTAATCCGAGCTTTGAAAGATTCCACACAGCTGCGAATTGTGTCTGGTGATATTTGTGCACAAGCAGACCTGATTCGCTCGATCATGTTATCACCAGTTGTGGCCACTTCTTGATACACGCGATTCTTTAGATAATCCCACAAATAGAAATCCAACGCCGTAAGATCTGGCGATCTGGCAGGCCAATTTACTGGACCTCCTCTACCGATCCATCGTCCATTGAATTCGCGATTGAGTATTTCCCTCGTGATTGCCGCATAATGTGCTGGACAACCGTCATGTTGAAACCACATGTTGTGTCGCACTTCCAAGCTTAGGTCTTCCAGCAATATTGGAAGTTGATTTTCTAAAAAGTTACGATATTTTTCACCGTTCAAATTTCCATCAATAAAATACGTGTCGATAAGTTGATCTCCAATTATTCCACACCAAACGTTCACGGACCATGGACGCTGATGCTCAACTTCACGCAACCAATGTGGATTTTCTACACTGCAATAATGCATGTTGTGCCGATTAACGTTACCATGGTTTGTGAAAGACGACTCGTCTGTGAAGAGTACTAGAAAAAAGAAATTCGGGTTTCCTTGTATCTGCTGAACCGCCCATTGACAAAATGTCACTCGTTTCTGAAAATCATTGCCATGAAGTTCTTGATGCAGTGAAATATGATACGGATGATAATTATTACGTTTTAATACCTTCCAAACACTGGATAGAGACATTCCGGAATCGCGGATTACTTGACGCTTCCTTTTTTTGGGTTGTACACTTCCGTCAGTGATGAAGTTTCGGCCAACCCGGTAAAAAGAAGCGCGTGAAGGAACACTTTCTGGAAAGCGTTGAGCATAAAGCGTGAGAGCATCATTGATATTCCTGCCACTTTCTCCATAAATGAGAATCATTTCAATCTTCTGTTGCTGAGATAGAATTTTCATTGTAAAAGTAATGAAGTAAGGTAATGAGGGAATACAACGACACCCAAACCAACTCAAACGAACGTGACCAACAACAATAACCCAAACGAAAGCAACCAACACACCCAAATCAAATGAACACAATGAACCTTCCTAATGAATAAACGTTAAGCACGGACAGACGCGGTTATCGCTCGGCCGAAATGACGTCGAGAATTGTAGAAAGTGGAGACTCGATGATATGTAATGTCTACATCCAAAATCGACTGTCATCAACCAACTGCATTCGGGAATGGTTTTCGACAGTTTTATCACTTTTACTGTCCCGTTGCCAAAAGTTCAAGCACCCCGATGGATGGTGAGAGGCAAGGGGACAATTGTCCAGGGATGGTCCCGAAGGAATAACCCCTAAGCGGAGGCGTAGCAACCGTGCCGAAAGCTAAATGGTACCTGGGTGAGGTATCTCAAACGATGACTCTAGGATACCGGGCGACCTCTCAGACTATGCAGTCTTATCCTTGCACGTAGATGCACGTAGATGCGGTTAAAAACGATCGAACGCGCAGAGCACCCGACAATGGGTCGGCAGACAATGCTGATCATCCTAGAGTTCGGGGTGCTGAACATAATTTAGATGGAAACACGACAACTAACCGGCGAAACGCTCACATTGAGTGGACGGATCAACTCAAGGATGCCGTGCATTTTTCTTTACGAAATCAAGACGACTACCTCCGGAAAAATAGATGTGTATGCGGAGCATTTCCCCAGCCGCTGTTTGATCAAGCTGCAGACGAAGATGAAGAAGCGACACTAAGTCCAACCGCGGAAAGCAGGCACCTTCCGAGAGATGATCGCGATTTCAGGACAAGGAGGAACATTAACATGCAAGTTCCTCCTAATCCCCAAGATCTGGCTGAAATAGATGCCTCCCTGTGTGTAAATATCTCGCAAGACTGTACCTCTGGACCATCAATTGCTCAGTTTATGGTGCTGCGAGTGCTTTGGCTAATTCAAATCGAAGGCTAAAACCGAAGATGGACCAAAAGATCAAAAGAGGCTTCCATCAACTTAACAAGAAGATTGGATGGGCAAGACAAAATGCGTCCCGTGTTCAATGTATGATTGACTACATAAAATCTGGTCGACCGTTCACGAAAAGGTTTCGAAAGTTCGCTCAAGAACTAAGGATCTCGAATCACACACTGAACAAGTCAAAGCTGCTGACAGTCAAGCAGCATGTTGTTGACAAAATACGACTGTTATCTCATGAAAGAAGGAGATTACAGAAGAGGGAGAGATGGATCAGGGAGAATCAATAGTTTCTCGCTGACCCATCGCGCTTCTTCAGCGATCTCCCTGTTTTTGTAAAAAAAAACCACCCGAGCCCAAGGAGTTAGAGACTTTTTGGAGAGAGTTATACAAGATCCCGAAAACACTAAAGTTGAAAGAAGATACTGAGGATATCATCCGCTTCAAGGAGTTTTGCGACAACCTCATCAAATCTGATGAGGAATGTCCATCAATCACTGACGAAGGGGTGAAAAAAGCACTTAGAGGCACGAAGGACTTTTCCGCTGCTGGACCAGATTATATCAAGAACTTCTGGTGGAAGAAGTTTACTTTTACATACCAACATTTGGCCCGCATATTCACCTCATATTTGAAGTCGGAGACGCCCATTCCGTAGTGGCTGGTGTTAGGACGCACTATACTCCTGCTAAAAAAAGGCAGCTTGTCCACCCTAGAGTATTACAGGCCAATAACTTGTTTGAACACACTGTATAAGATCTCTAGAGCTGTCCTAAACAACAGGATTGTTCGACGAATTGAGCCTGTACGGCAATTCATGTAAGAATAACGTGGCTAGAAAAAGGTTGTAGCGGGCTGTCGAGAGAACCTGCTAATTGACAGGTGTCTGTAAAGTCGCTGCAGCCCATCAGCGCGTCCTGTCAATGGAGAGATTGATGTCTCTTTGGAAAACTAGATTTACTATCTCATCTAGAAATCATCGTGTGACAACGAACAACGTCACCTTCCAGAGGGTCGTCTATCAGGGTGATAACATTAGCCCTTTGCTTTTTCTCATCATACTTCTGCCTCTATCTCTCGCACTACGAAATTCTTCTAGATACCTATGTGGCGACGCTAACCAGCGCGAGCATAATGTCACTCATGTATTTTATATGGAGGACCTGAAGATCTATGCCTCTGGTAAAAGAAAATTTCTAACTGCTATAAATATCGTCAAGAAGTACACAGGAGAGATCGGGATGGACTTTGGTTTGGAAAAGTGTGCAAAAATTAATCTGAAGAATGGAAAGATTACTGGCGTTCCCAAGGTCCCTGAGCTTGTGGATATAAGTATCATTAGATATCGTAATACTGGAGAAACCTATACATACCTGGGCCTGCCTCAAAGCCGAATTCAGGACGTAACATCAGTGAAGAAGTCTCTCCGAAGCAGCTACAAGCATCTTCTTCGATAGATTTGGTCTTCCATTCTGTCGGCATTGAACAAGGTATCTGCGAGTAACATGCTTGCCATCCCGGTTCTACTTTACTCGTTTGGGGTGGTTCAATGGACGAAGAACGAGCTTAAGGCCCTTAATATCACCACACGTAAGATCATGCATATGCATAAAAGCTTGCATATCAATTCGTCAGTTCCGCGATTATACATTTCACGCCGTCAAGGCGGACGCGGACTTCTGAATCTCCAGTGTCTTTATAACCGAATCGTTCTGAGTACAGCTTAAATCGTTGCGAATGGCAGAGGTCCTCTCCTAAAAATGGCCAGGAACCACGAGATGATTGGCGAAGGAGCTTTCCTTTACATAATGCGGCCTTGAGAGTGCTTTATTACCATCTTTGTCGCTCTTAAGGTTTTGGTCGCGACCCTGCCCTGCCGAACGCACGGATGTAGATAGAGTCAATTGTTCAAAACGAGAAGTGTCATATTTTTTGGAACTACGATTTTCGGATAGCAGTCTCCGTTGCACACTAGAGGCCTGACATCGTTCTCCAAGACTTCGAGAAACGAACTATATTCGTGATCGAATTCTCGGTTCCGTCCGAATAAAACATCACTGCCAAGGAGAAAGAAAAGGAGCAGAGGTATCAAGAACTTAAAAGACAGCTACAACGACTGTACCCAAAATATTCGGTACAAGTGATTTTCCTTGTGATAGGTGCTTTTAGAGGTGCGACACTATCACTGGTACGTAACCTTAAAGCCATACCCGCGAGCCAAAAATATGCCAAGGCACTTGCGAGATGGATGCAGAAAGCTGTCATCCTTGGGTCGCTTCGTTTCCTCAAGAGAAACCTGAATTTCGCCGTCCTGTCGTTGTGATTTCATGATGCCCTGTGACCACCCATCTCACGGTTGTGATACGTGGCCATAGGTGTGATTTACCACGGTTCTACTGGGAGCCGGTGTCATTTTTTAGATGACAGTTGCTCTCAGTGAACCCTCGCGGTGGTTGTTTAACCTTTTTTTTAAATTACATATATATAATATTATAATATTACAGATTTTACAGAAAATCTGAAATATTATTTATTCCTACATGTCCAATTTTTCTTCCTTAAAATTGACTCTTATCAAAGGTAAATGTTAGTGGCTTGACGCATTTAATCTAAAAGATAAGGACTAAAATGTCATTGTTTGCGTTGCTAAGAAAATTCGCTTGTCATGTATTAATCAGTTTCTCTTCTAATTTGGAAAGATGAGGATTGTCTCTACTCTGTTGGTATCCTTCGCGGCTGTCCTCAATTCTATTGGTGAATATAATAATATATAACATATATAACATTTCGGACAAATCTGGATTACAAATTATAACCGACACCTAACCGGGTTCTATCCGGCATTATAAAATATTTGTACCCGATTTCTATCCGATTCTTACCCAGTTTGTAACTAAGTCATAAAATACTTCTACCCGGTTATAATTATAATAATATGGCAGAAAGATTTCAGTAAAAATATATTTTGTCTACAACTAATACACATAAGTATTTGAAGGGTCACAGGGAAAAACGATCAGAATCCACTTTTATGAATTATCCACAATAACCATTTGAACAGTTTTGATCGTTTACACAGGATCCACAAATATAAAAGGAGGTATTTAATGATGCATTCTGGAACTTGAACACTTTATTTAATAATAAAAATGCAAGCAGACAAAATTTTTTAATTTAACCAATTAATATTAAGGGAAATTATTGTAATTTTGAAGCAAATGCACAGTACTCCCTTAAACTGAACCAGTTATAGCAGAAGCAGAAATAGCCAGGCTCGCTGCCTCTGCGCCTCAAACTTGCTGCAGTCACGCTTAGACAATTTTAGCAATATCTCGTGAGCCCGCAAAAATTCTTTAAGTTTTATTGACTTGAAGATAAGTACAAAATTCGATAAATTCTTGCATCTTTTTAACTTCTCACATGTTATATTCTTTTCAGAAGGTCGGCGGTGCGATCTATTTTTAAACAAAAAAATCTGCCCCTAGTGCGGGCACATTGTCATCACGCGCTGCTCCCGCGGCTCGCTTCGGTTTCAAATTTGAGCGCGCCTGGGCGCGTACCTGTAGGATCTCGCGCTTTGCGTTTGGTCATTGTACTTCCCCGAAATGTTATATTAACTCCATATTCGAATAATTTCTGCACCTCAGTCAGGGACTGCTTCTTCAGAAAATTGTATGGCTATTCAAAATAGATATAGTTTTTAATTACTCTGTTAAAAGAACTAGTGGTGGATTTTTGGGGTATTTAAATATTATCACAGGGTCGGACACGCAACGTTGAGTTTTTTGATGATGGTTACTGTTGCTAAGCTGGTTCCGAAACTGTAGAGGAGGCTATAAAAATTGCTCAACTGAACTTCCGAGGCAATCCGATTAGATTCCTTTATATTCTGTGAAATCCATTCAAATATTACGTGATAATGATAATTTTTGTTCAAAAGGCGTATTATTAGTCTCTAAGATTCAAATGATAATAATATGACTATATAATAATATAACCAATTTTTTCCTTCTTTAAAATGACTTTCATGAAATGTATAAAGTTCTCGCAGTCAATACATATATCAAAAATCGGTTCAAATTCCATTACACAGAGCGGTCAAATATTTTGGTGGAGTACAAGTCATAAGAGCGTTGGGAGCCGCGCGAGATTTTTGGATCCAAGTTGCATTATATTCCAACATTCGATTTTGTACCTTAAGAAAAATGTAATCCTCTATTTCTTGTTGCAGACTTGAGTGAACAATCCGATATTTTGGACAATAATGAACTTGGTTCTGGTGTTTCTCGTGGCAGATCTTCTTCTTCCTCTTTTGACAGACATTTTCCAGATACGACTCTTTCTCTTGCCCTACCTCATTATTCTGCCAGGTCTCCTCCTCCTGCCGAGTCTCCGTCTGCTACGGAGATTCCTCTTCGTGCCAGGTCCAGGTCTCCTACTGCCAGTCATATTTCTTTTCCCAGTCATCTTTCTTTTCCCATACTTGGATTTACACTTGAAGAACTTCCATTTGTTCGATTCATTCCCCACAGAAATCCGAACCGGAAATTCCAACTTCGTAGCTATACTTTTCCACCCAATAAACCAATTCGATTCAGAAAATATAATACTATCGATAACTTCATGCCAACGAGAGAACAAATTGTATTATCAGCGTCCAATGGTGACGTCTTTGCAATATTAGAAAAAACTGATGCTCAAACAGCTCTTCGTGGATTATATACAAATGTTAGGCCATGGGTGGAAAAGCGGGCAAAAATAAACATGTACACCAGCGCAGTTGTTCCAATGATTTCAGAAGAAATAGCGGATTGTCCACTAGGCAACCAGAGCCTAATCAAGACGAAATATACAGTGATAATTATGTAAATCACAATTCTTTGCACGATTAAACCACGGTTAAAGCTTAGGCTTTTCCTTTCAGAATATCTGGATTGAAAAGATAAGTAAAATTTTTTTGGAAAAATAATCGTTTAGAACATCGACGCTTATTGTCGCATAGTTTATTGTGAGTACGCAAAGTGGGCCAGATTTTAGAATGTAAAAGTCTTATCCATCATAACCATTATTAATTGATGAATATATTAATTACGAAAGATGAAATTCTTAGCACTTACTTCACATGGACGATTAAATTCCAATTCTTATCATTCGATTTATCAGAGTGGAAAATTGCTTCGCTGACGTCCCGGAGACTACTGTTCGATCCCTGCCAGATTCATCTATAAACGGATTTTTTCTGTTTTAGATTTCAATATAATATAATTTCTAGTAAGAATATGTATTTATGTAATTCGGAATATGTATAAGTTAGATAGATCAGATAGTCGCTGAGAAAGAGATTTGTTTGAATCAAACATATTATATTTAAATCAGACGAATTCTTTCTTTGTTGTACAGTCAAACATAGATATGTTTGATTCAAGTACATATTTTTGGAATAAAATAAACCTCCTTCAATGAAATTATTTGTTTCTTTCAATATCGTAAATTTTGTGAAAGCGAGTATCATCCATAATATTATTGAAAAAAACACAATTGAAGCTGATATATTTTAGTACAATTAGAAATAAGAATCAGTCTTTCAATTACAATTTTATGATAAAATTGAAAGAATAAGAATAGTAGTTACATTGTAGTTAATAAATATAAAAATTACATGCAGACTCTCTTTTAGCGCTCATTATACACAAAGTAGTGTTCACCCTCGGCTGAATTTTGAATGCTCGTTGAAAACTTTTCGAAAATTTTATCAGCAGATATTGAAGCTAGTTTACCTAGATTTTAAAAGTTTTTCGCAATAAAAATGCATTGTCGCTTAAAATCAATTAGGATGGTAATGATTTTCGCAAAATTTAATAGAATATGGTCAACATAAGATTAAAAATTTCAGTTTGATATTTAACAGTTTGCTTGTAAATAATTTTTTTTGTGAAAAAATCAAATTTTCGGGTCTAAAATTTAACTGCTTTCTTGAAAATTCCTTTTTTTGGCTCGAAAATTAAACAGTTTGGTAGAGCATTCATGTATTCTGTTGAAAATTCCACTCTTGTGATAGAAAATTATTCTATTAGGATGTAAATTCATCTCTTTTCTTGAAAAATCAACTACCCAATTGAAAATGCATCTTGGTTGGCGAAAAACGCAACTACTTGGTTCAAAGTTGAACTACATTGTTGAAAATTCATTTTATTTGTGTGTTTCACATCTTTGGTTGAGAATACAATCATTTTGTTTAATATTCATCGTTTTTGGTTAAAAATTAAATAATTAAGTAATGTTAATTTTATGATTTTTGATATACAACGTATTTTAAGTCTCAAATAAATGTATTAATATCAATATACACACTGAAAAAATGTCTGGACAAATTTTTTCACAGGAGTAATTTTTATTTGAACCAGACATATATTTTTCATTGATATGAAGAAACGAATTTTTTGGCTGTATTTTCTTGATTAACATAAGTATTTCGTAAATTTAAGTAAGTGATTTGCTTGACTCAAGAAGTCTAGATTAATTTTTTAATTTAGAAGGACATCAATCAAGTTGAAAATATATTTATTTGATACAAAGAGTTCATGCATCTATACCAATGAAGCATTTTTTTAAATATATGAAATATTGTATTCACATAAATATTTATTAAAAAAAAAAGAAATTATTTTGTTGAATTGAACTTTTATTCAACTGGTTGAAAGAAATTGTTCTTCTTATGTAGAATTCGAAGGACACCATTAAAAACACATATTTCTTCCAATCAAAGAAATATTTCACTCAT